>JAQFXU010000635.1:0-45422 GCA_034693705.1 Spatulosminthurus flaviceps | reverse complement strand
CTTAATATAATGCCGGAGTTATTTGTATTTCCGCCGCTAATTACAGCGCGCCGTGCCTTTCTATTCATTCAAAAGGCCCATCTCGTGGGAAAGTTCAGAACTTTTTAAGAACTTACGTTTTCATTAGGCATGCGCACAATATCTCTGTAGACATCTACGTAAAATAGTGATAGTGCAGAACGACAGGACGACAGAACGAACCAAGACTCGGCCCATTTAAATAGAAGGTATAGATACATATGATTATATATAGAAAAATATCCGGAAAAAATATATATATAGAAATTATAAATAAGTAAGAAAATGTCCAAGCATTTGAGCCCCACCAGATGATTTTTTTTCAATTTGGGGGAAATCCTAAGTATACATAAATACAAAGCGATGAAATACATGTATGAGCCCTAAAATCTTTGAAATTATATCCCCCGTGTATTTTTTATCTACATAGAAAGAATTTCTTTGAAATAAACAAAATTCTCGTTAAATTATAAAAATATTCTTATATTCTCAATCAGTTAAAGTAATAAATTAATAAGTAGCTTGTCTTTTTTCTAATCTTTTTCCAAGGGAATTTCAAGGAATTTCCAAGTAGGAAACAAGTGAAAAAAATGGAAAAAAGTTTTTGCATGCTGCACCTGAAAAATAACAGGGTGGACTTAATTCCAGTCAATGTGAGGAGGACAGGTTGTGTGTCCGTCCAGGAGGATTTTAAATAATGGCGGAATACGATAGTTTCTAAAGATTTCTAAAGAAGAGCATTTCTTGCATTCTTGCATTAATTCCCCTGATATTTCTTCGAGACAAGGGAAGAAAAACAGTGCAAGGGAAGTAATCATTGCTCAATATAGTAATGAACGTGGCAGGTTGAGCAGTAGTAAAAAAAAGTAGGAAGACACTTTTCTGTAGGTGTGCATTTGTTTTAGAGAAGACAGAAAACTTGATGGAAGACAATTGGTTGAAATGAGAGCTCACACGAATCATTACAATCACGCTTTCATCTTTCTCTCTCTCTCTCTCTCTGTCTAATTGAAAGTCTGATAGTTTGAAGAATCCTTGAAAATTAAGTTGAAGAATTTGGTGACGTGTATTCAAGAATAATAAATTATTGTTAAAAAGGACACGACCATTGGGGAGTGATGGGCTAAAGGGCGGGATGAAGAAAGGAAAAAATCTGTCTACTTGCTATGCAATCTGCTTTCTCAACAAGTGCTCAATCTTGTGCACTAAATTACGAAATTCCTTTGACGCCGGTTTTGTTATTTCCCCCCCTTGGAAAAAAAAATTCATTACTGATACTCAGAATTTATCCATATTTAGTTATGCTATATTTTTTCCAGCCATTTATACATGTACATACATTTTAGGACTTTTACTATATATAAGTCACTCATTTTGGTACTTGTACGTCGCTCTATGTAATAGTTATAGATATGTAATAGAAGCTGTATTTTTTTAAACTTCCTTCAATGAAAACATTTTTTAGCACAGTGATTGAAGGATGAAGCTTCATCCTCCATTTACTCATGAATGTTTGGGACGAATATTGATCATCTCTTTTTTGTTTTTGAGAATAAATATATAAATATATTAGTATACTTACGTGACCAACTAAACCATGTATTTCCAAAGATAAAAATATGACCTACCAACAATAAAAATAATTATTATTCTTTCAAAGTCAATCACGTTTTTATTTTTTTTCCAAATCCACGCAACCCCGACAAGTACAAATTTATTGCTCCCTTAACCTTCCTCAAGTTCAGGGGACGCTCGGAAAATAAACTCGTTTTTTTTACTCTGATTTTTTTAATTTAATAAGTAATCCTAAAAATTTATAGTTTATATATGTTCTACTGTAAATTGTCATGTGACATTACTTTTAAATGATATATTGCTACAAATGCAGTTCCTATCTACATTCACGGTCTTAATGTATTCTGGATCTCTGTTACATGTCCTTTCCTCCTTATGACGCTATCAATGGCGCTCTTCATATCGTTCCACCTGGTTCGTCGGATTTGGAGTTTAGGAAGGATCCCAGGTGGCTCTCATTACCATTTACTCTCATATTCATTATTCCTTGTTCAAGTTACAAAGTTACAGTATAGTAAGGGATTTCTGTGGAACTTGTGAATGAATTTCCTACTCAATTACTACTCTCAATGACAATGGAGGATGAGCTGAAAGATTCTCAGACCCCCGGTCCTGCATAGTATATTAATCCCTATGTAACAGAATGGTAAATTTGTAGAATTATTTATATCCTGCCTGTTCACGGAAGCAGTTAAAAAACCGACTCATTAAGGCCACTCAGTATTAAAATTATGCAAGTACTTTCAAACCCTCAATAAAACCCCCGTAAAAACACAGTTAAAATTGATTTAATACCTTCAAAAAATTATTTTACTATGAATGAGGCCTCGGTTCCGTTCAAAGATGTCTTTTCAAATAAGCTTCTATTCTAAAAAACATTGCTTAGAGCCTATCAAGGGCTTGGCTTTATTTCACTTAGGAAGACATTTCATGAATAGACACATTATTGTAGAATATAGGATGACTTACAGCTTGATCCGCCACTTAGGCATTATACTCACATAACTATGTAGAGAAAAAACATTGTACTAAATAGGAACATAATTTTATAATGGCTCTCAATTAGAAGGGAGGAAGCTCATGTAATGAGGCGTGGAGGCCAGGGTTTTTAAAAATAAATTATTTACATATTTTTCTACTAAGAAGATTTGAGAATTTGTTGAGTTGTAAAAAAATGTGTACTATTTCTCTTAGATGTGATATGTGATATAATGTGTATGACCATATACTAAATACTACTTCGGGAATGAGTATGTTGTTTAATATTATTTATTCTAGAAATGTTGAGAATCAATATACAGGTAAAACAAAAAAAAACGATGTATGTAATGTAGTAGAGGGATGATTCAAAGAATTGGGCAGGTGTGTGGTTTGGAGCTTTTTCCCACTATATACTACTACTATGCTTCCCAATAAATTGTCATTCTATAAGAAATGGATAGGAGAGCCGGGCAAGTATAGATTTGATTGAAGGTGTGAAAAAAAATTCCATCGCAATATAAAGTCATTAATAAAAGATGAGACTTTGAATGAGTATAAAAGGGAAACTTGGCTCGGGATTCAAGTCAGTTACTATCCATCCTCAGTCCGTAAACAATCTTGACTTAGCTCTCAAATAGAGTCTAGGTTATTTGAACTTACGATCTGGGTTGTTTAGTTGACATTGTTCTTTTTCATTTCCTCTTTGTTGTTTTCCCAAATTTTCATTTGTGGAGAAGCAAAATTCAAAGAAGAAAATCAAACTATTTTGCCAGAGTTTTTACTACATGAAAAGCATTATTATCAGCTCTTGAGCATTATCAGAAAAAGTTTGCACTCAGTTTTTTTCTCAAACGACCGATATTTTCATTTTGCCAACTTTTACAATGTTGTGGATTTTGTCTTTATCTTACTCAACATGGGCCCTCATGGGATTGCTTGGTGTTTTTCTTTTCGTCATTTTTACTGATAGGAAATCCACCAAACAAGGAAAAGGTTTGTATTTTCTAAAATTATTTTTATTTAAATCCTTTGTATTTCACCTGTTTCTGTCCATACCATTTGTTTATTTTTTTAACCCTTTTCATACTCTTCCTTCCTTCCTTCCTTCTTTATATCCTCCATACTCACCTGACTTTCTCCATTCCATTGAGAATTCCACAGTCCTTGAAAATTTTTAATCTCTTTTTATAGAAAAAAATGATAGTTGTGTGTAAAGGAAATTAATTGAGCCTTTTATGTTATATTTACAGCTCCCGGTCCATACGCACTTCCATTCCTCGGGAATTTACTCTCAGTAGCGAAGTACCCAGACATTACAATGGCTTTCTCCGCTCTGGCCAAGGAACATGGGGAAGCTGTTTCCCTCAAGCTTGGCTCAATGAACTGCTTGGTAATTTCCGGATTGGACAAAATAAAGACCGTTCTGCACACTAAAGGTCATCTGTTTGATGCTCGGCCCAATTTTCAGAGGCATAGCTTACTTTTTGGAAATGATAAAAACAATTGTAAGTTCCCTGACAAAATATTTTGGATAGAATTTTTCCAATTAGCATTTTTACCGTTATAAAAGAGATTTTAGGATGAAGGTAAAATATGTATTTAATAAATTTGTTGTTTTTGTTCCCTCAACAGCAATTGCATTCTCGGACTGGACGGACATTTCAAAACGACGCCGAGACTTGGTGAAAAATCATACTTTCCCCAAACAGTTCTCCTCCGTCTTTGAACATTTGGACTCAGTAACAAATTATCACATGGGAAATGTCATGGCTAATCTGGCTGATAACCCTTCCACAACATCCCTTCACATGAAGCCCGTCATCAACGAGCTAGTTGCCAAGATTTTCCTCCAATATTTCACGAGCTTTGAAGTGACAGAAGAGAATTATGAAGACTTCCAAGGCTTAATTGAAGCCTTTGACTTCATCTTCACGGAAATCAATGAAGGTTGTATCGGAGACATTATCCCCTCTCTCATGTTCTTGTGTAATAAGTCCCATCTCATTAACATCAGTCACACCATCCGTGGGTTCGTGATGAAACACTGCGTGGAGCCGCGCCTGGAAGAGCGTCAACTCCGAACAGTGAAGGCCTCGGATGTGAAGCCAAATCGTCACTCAGTGCTCGCCATGGGTCGACGGGAAAGTATAGAGAAAGTTGAGGACAACATGCCCCTCCATCACTCCGTCCCCAATTTTGGTGAAGTTGATGATAATAATAACAGCGTGGATTTTGAGCCTCAGGACATGCTCGATGATTTTTTAAATAGCGTGGGAAAGGATAATAACATGACTTTGGATATTGCTCTGTACGCCCTGGAAGATATCATTGGAGGACACTCCGCCATTTCCAATATGCTCACCCGAGTCCTCATTCATCTCGCACAGAATCCTCAAGTTCAGGAAAAAATCCGAGCTGAAGTTTTGGAAGTGGCTGGACGGGCTCCAGTGAATTTGTTCCACCGATTACCTTTCGTTGAAGCGACGGTACTTGAGGGGGTTCGTCATATCTCTTCCCCTCTCGTACCACATGTTGCCGTTCAGGATACCACACTTGACGGTAAGTCTTGTTTTTATTTACTTGTATATATATTTTATGCATTTATTTATATGCATTTTTTATTTATTTCCCTCTATACTTTTCATATCTGCAAATAATAACACATGCAAAAAAATATCAAAGTGAAAGTCGGGGTCAGGAAATCAACAACTTTGCAACGCATTTGGGTCACTTATCTTGGAATTTTAATTGTAAAAAAATTCAAGTCCTATGATGTTTCTTGATGCAATCCCTTTTTAAATCCTACACTAGGTATTATTTCTCCATTGCAAATATTACTAGTCTTTCAGCTCCGTCTCGAATAGTTACACAGAAAAAAAAGAAAGCGATGTTTTTAGTACCTATATCTCTGCATTAATTTACTCCACTTGAAAGCTGTCCTGAATAATTTACTCGTGAACATGGAAACGTATACTTTTATGTATACGGAATAGCAGAAGAAAAAAAAATTGAATGCAAAATTTGAAACAGTTGATTCACAATCCTGACCCAGATTAACTTGGATGATATTTTAGCTGTGATATTTTTATTGCGTTCGTACTTTTTTTTGGTACACCCTCTCTCTCTCCCCTGTATGTTTCTCTATGGATTATTATTGTTTGACTGACTTGTATTTTAATCTTGTATTTCTCTCTATATTTGACAGATGTTAATGTTCCCAAGGGTACCGTTATCTTTTGTAACAACCGCGACTTGAACTTTTCACCCACACTATGGAAGAATATAGATCCTACAAAATTTGCACCCGAACGGTTCCTCACCGGAGACAATCAAGTGCAGAAACCTGACTTCTTCATCCCTTTCTCCACAGGCCGACGCTCATGTATGGGATACAAGATGGTTCAGTACATCTCCGTGGTTACTATTGCTAATCTATGCCAAAGGTTTTCCATTGAACTTGACCCTACAGAAAATTATTCAACTTTAAAAGGAGGTAGTTTGGCGATTGAGGGGAAAGGGTTCCGATTTATTCTAAAGCAGTTAGACTGATTATTACACCTACACTTTTGACATCACTTGTTGGCAATCAGTGTAACACACCTGATATACTTCAAAAAATTTATAGTATTATTTATTATTATTACTACTACTACTACTACTATTACTACTACTGTACCCTGCTTTAATTTATACATCGTCATTTGTACACTAACTTTTGTAGATATTTTTTTAGAGATTTGTAGGGATGCACATGTCTCTCATACTCTTGTACTCGAGAAAAAATGGATTTAATTTGTTATATACGATTTTTCACAGCTGTTGCGTGACAATTTGCCTAAATACGTTAAATCTCAATGTTAAGTTCCATAGTTGATATTATAGGACTGTACTGATGAATACTATTTTAATAACGCTGTAAAATATTCCTGAGAGTCGGACCGAAATTGAAGGGAATTTCTTACATAGGAGAGATAAGGAGTTGGAGGGGAATATATAGGGAAGGATTTGTAGGGAAAATTCTAGGACTTTTTTCAAAGCAATGAGTTTCTCTGAGAAATTTTAGTGTTTTGATAGGTAAAAGGTTTTGGATGACTTTCTATGCAGATCTTTCTATGTATCTCTGCTGGGGTGTCTCTCTTTTTTTGTGACAAATTTAAATTAGGACTGGATAAAATAATGGCATTTTATCACATCAACTGTTTTGGACAATAGTGAGTAGTAATATAAGATAAGACCGACTCTTTGTGTGTTTCGTTTTCGAGAAAATATGAAGCCAAATTGTAAGTAGGGAAAAAAGTACTTTTTATCTCCGTTTTTAAATAAATCGTTGTTCGTTGTTTTACTATGTACGATACAGAAGAACCGCCGCTGTGAATGTAAATATATGGATATTTTGAATATATTTTAAATAGCTATAATAATTATATGATTGTGCTATTATGGTGTTTTCATACGATGTTTGATGTGTTTGTAACATCAGCGAAAGATTTTATGTTCAATTATTATGTGGTTGTGTGTGTATGTTGCGTGTGCTGTTATATTAGTTTTGCTTTTCAACATCCACGAATAAAAAAAAGTTTGAAGAAATTTACAATTGAAATTGAAATTATTCAATCATCCGTCTTTTGTCATTCTATTCTTATATATGATTTTGGATGATCCAAGGTTTCAAATTTTTCCATCCAACTGTCCAGAGTACTTGGAAGCGTGAGAAATGAATTAACATTATATGAATATAAAATATAGATGGTGATAAAAGAGGGGAGACTGTAGAGATAAAAGTTGTCCAAGCTTCCAGGTAATTTCCGTGTATGGATTTTTTATTGAGTAACGCCAAGGCGTAGTCGTGAGATTGAAATTCGTAGTAAGAATAATTATATATTTATAGTTTTCATATTGTATGGATGAATTTATTTGAAAAAAAAATGTGGGATTTTTGTCATAAATGATCTCAGTTGGGGCATACGTACAGTATGTACAGGATATAAAGTGCGTCACACACAGTAAAAAAAATATAGGACAGTATTGAAGGGCCAAGATTATCATTTTTGTGGCGTACTAAATATGACCCTGTTCATATGATATTAGGCAATGAGGCAGGTGGAGAGTTAGTAATTTATATAGCATTGGGATGAAAAGGATTTCAATGTTTTCCCAAGGTCAGCTTTTCCTCTTGGTTACCCAGATAAATTTATGTATCCGTAATTTTACTCTGTTGGAATTTATAATTTTATCATCATTTTGTCTCGGACAGAGAGAATTTGAACAAGAACTTTGACAATAATATTAGAGAAATGTTCGTGTTGGCAAAAAGTCTATGGTGTTTTTAAATTTTAAGTAGGATAAAAAATTAGCACTTGTTTTCTTTTAATGATTATTATGTTTTAAAGCTAAGCTGTCCATCTCAAAAGTTTTTACCATTTGGAATATACTTTAACCAAAAATAATTTAAACTTATAATGTATGAAAATTTTTGAACAAAAATCGATTAATTAATTTTCGAGATATTCAAATTTTAAAATTCAAAAAAAATTATTTACAAACCGAACATTCAATTGCAACCATGATTTTTTAAAATCTTACTATTATTAAGTTGTAGGTGTGTAAAAAGTGATCCAATAGTTTAGGAGAAAAAATATTTTAGATTTTTAGTTTTAATTTTTTCACGCAGACTGATTTCAATCAATAGCGGATTCATTTGAGGCATGGCCCTCAGTAATGCTTACAAAGGACCTTTGTTTTTTTAATTAGTGTTGCCGATGGACATTAAATGTTCGACAGACATTCGGACAAGGATATTTTACGAGGTGGCTATATTTTATCACCATTGCCTCCTCCCTCGTCCGTGCCAGTTAAGGTCACTCAAGTACTTCATCTAAATGATGAGACCATGAAAGTCATTCTCATTCAGACAGAAGTCATTCTGTCTGCAACAATTTCTAAGCACTTATCTGAAGATTTTTAAGAAATTTTTAAACACGAAGACGAAATCTTTTCGAACAGGAAATACCGGAAGAAATATCAATCCCCCTGTCGTATGAATTTTCTACTGAGCAGAAAAAGAAGAAGGTGAAAAAATGTAAGCTTATTAGAAATGAATTGCAAAAACAGGAATACGAAAATTGGTGTAGTCTTCCATCAAAAGTTTAGGGTGTTAATCAGTTCATAGAATGCCCTACCACGAATAAGAGGACCTCTCCAAATTTTGGTTTATCCACTTCAGAATGGTTAAACGCAATAAAAATGAATGAAAACGCTCTCCCTAATCTATCAAATCCTTGATATGGCCAAGGAAATAGCCGTTTCCGTGATTCAGTTTGAAACCTGACCCTACCATTAGGATGGAACAAGATATACATACATCAACCACAAAAGTAAACTTCGAGAAGAAATAATCCTTGTATTTTCAAAGAAAATTCAAACTTCGTGAAATGGAAACAATGGGACTGTATATTGGAGCAAGAGGAACTATTTCAATGTTTTTCGTATCATTTCTGAAGAAATTCGGAATACCCATGAAAGTTATTGAAGGAGTGTCATTAGTACCTAAGAACAGTGCTTTAATTTGTAATAATCACTTATATAAAAATTAATGATATCCAGACTAATACCTTAAACATTGTAAGCATTATACTGAGTCAATAATGGCTACTTCTGTTGAGAAGCAGTATCAATAAAGCCTTTCCAAGTATGTGATAATAAATTTCTGTAAAGTATTATAAATACAACAAAAGTTGGAAAAAAATTTGATGGCATTCATAAAATTTATTTGATTTAACATAATCATTGAAGAACTAAAACCTCATTTGTATTTGCCTTCAATGCTATTTCCTACTGCATTTGTTGCCTACTCCGGACTTGTACAATATCCTACGTTCGCTCTTATATGATTTACAAAGACGCTTTCAATTATTACATGCATACACGCCTATTATGAGCATTACACGCCTATTGGCTCAACCCATTACAAAATATGAGGATGGGAAATATTTGTTACTACTAAAGTCAAGAGTCAAGTAAAAGCCACCCTCTTTGGAGTGATTTACCTCCTTTTTTCATTCACCTCCCCATACACTTATGCACATGAATTTTTTAAAGGGATTTTGCTCGTCATTGGACATCGAGTCATGTGGATTCTTTATAACCCCATCCTACCTACGTCGGTTGGCCAAGGAGTAAATAGTTAAATGAATAATAATAATTATTTGTTCTATGTAGTCAATATATGTATAATGTATATTTATTGTAAATGAATATAATATTGACCGCCATTGGAAGAATTATTATTATTGTTTCAACATAGACCCTCAATGTCCTTGTAAATAACATGTGATAGGAAAATATGGAAATTAATTTAACGAAAGATTTTTTCACTTCCTAGAACATGCATAGAAACTCTCCATCCCGTATTAAAAAACACGTGCTTTTTCAT
This sequence comes from Spatulosminthurus flaviceps, assembly GCA_034693705.1. Classification (NCBI taxonomy): domain Eukaryota; kingdom Metazoa; phylum Arthropoda; class Collembola; order Symphypleona; family Sminthuridae; genus Spatulosminthurus; species Spatulosminthurus flaviceps. Next base: position 35,416 of record JAQFXU010000635.1, on the reverse strand, counting down.
TAGCTTCACGTTTCCCATACCCGGAACGGCCTTCAATGTTTCGCCTTTTACTTACATCACATATACCTACGTATAGCTACGTAACTAAATCACATGACAATTCACGTAATAATTTCATTTGACCAGTTCCACGGTCATCCCACATGTAATTACTTTCCATGGAAATAAGCCTCTAATTTATCCATATCTCCCGAGTTTTCCCACTGGATTTTCTCTATGCTCATGCAGTAAGAAAAAATACAAGGAAATCTCTATTTTAAGAGGTTTTTCTTTCATGTGGAGACGAATAATGTAAAAATACAAATAATATCTGAGGTACGAATCTATGACAGACTTATTGAAAAGTTGAACACACACACTCACACACACACACACACACACATAAACGCATGCAGTTGGCATGTGCTTGATGTGGGTACAAAGTTTATAATGTTACATGTCTGCATACATAAATGAGAGAATTCTCAGGGGTAACTGCTATTGTAACGGCTCTTTTAGCCAAAAATATTTTGTCTACATACAAACTATTAGTAATAACTTGTTGAGTGTCATAGCTTCTCTGTCAACTTGAAAGCAGTACATGACATTTTTGAGGAGAAATGAAAAATGTGTATGTAAATTTGTCAAAAAGAGATCCCTTCCCGACAACATAATCCTCCTCTACCAACATAATGGGGATTTCTATGGATTTATACTATACATACTCGATTGGCAAATCCCTTCCATTCCCTTTAAATATATTCAATGTAAATGGAAGGAGATTTTAATAGAAAGCTGTAAAATGTCTTTTTTCAAACTTTTATGCAACTTTTGTGTACTCCTTCCTAAAACATTAACAATAAAAATTCATTTGTTGAATATAAATTCCAGTTATTTTTTGTTTACCTCTCCTCCGTCCAACTGAACTGTACGTATCACATGTAAAAATGATTAACCTGTGCTGTGCATATGATACAGACTGTACGTATCATCATACAGTTAACTCATAATAGTATCAATATCTCAGCCATCAAGTCCTCACAAATTTTCACAAACCAATAAAAGAATAATAATTCATTCATTCCATGTACCACTGCACGTTCTCACATGTTATGTACATGTATGGCTATGGCGAAGGTGAAAATGCAGATATTATGTATGTCATGTTTTTCTAAACCGTTATGTATTGCCTCAGAGGATCATGAGTTCAGGACGTGTTGTTATAGTAGGATTGTTAGTATTTTTGGAGATAAAAAAAGGATGGGAAAATACATTGAGTGAGAAAAGTTGTAGTAGGAGTAATATGACGGAAAGATGCCTTCAAACGAACTTTCTAAGCAGTAATAAACTGTCGTATGAAAAATAAAAATCACTCGCTCCATCACCATCATCATCTGGAAAATCTTTTGAGTTTAATTCATCGATTATTTGAAAAAATTTGAATTTATACAACAATATTATATATTCTACATACGCAGTCAGAGAGCTTACTGGGAAACTTCCGTTAGGCAAGTGCTTACATTAGGATATTAGAATTCGAGCTGAATTTTGTTGTTTTATTTGTTTTTACATTTCTAATCCAGAATAATTTTTTCAATAAATTGCTGGGAAATCGAGTACTGGAAAAATCTCAATAAATAATCTTGAAAATATCTACAACGATAAATTGTAGATTTGTGTAGTAGAAAATTGTAGGCAATATTCCTTTCATTGCTCACACTATTAGGGTAATAAAGAGAAAATGGAAAATATGTAGAAATTTTATTTTACAGAGTAAAAGTTATACTCAAAATACATATTTTCATTGAAACATTCTAGTTGAAAAAAAATGAATGCTTGTACGGTACTTGTCCGTCTGTCCGTAATTTTGAAGGCATTTACAACATTGCCTTTATGGGGACGTGGTTTGTTGTGGAATTTTGGACGCATGTTTTAGCGGTGCAGATCTTCTGGTCATGGAAGTTCCTCTTTGATAGCCTTTTTAAAATGCATTTGTTGGAGTATTTAATTATTCATTAGCTACGTCTTTAGCTTGATGGCCTCCATTAGGGGGTTTTGATGGGCTAAGCGCTTCTTTCCGGTATTGAGAGGACTTAACGGTTCTTCAACGACTGTCAAATCCCTGTTCAAAGCTGAGATTTATCTTGAAATGGCGTTTGTAAAAACCTAAATCAGTTTTAACACTGTGGGTACTACCCTTGCCTTGACCGGGGCCACGGACATGTTTTTTCCATAATTTTGTCCCGGACTTTTCTTCTCCATGCATTTGGATAGGGACACCTTATCCACATCATTGTAAGTTGATCAATAGGAAAAGTTAAGTGGAGGAATTTTCTTTACCAGTGTAGTCATTAGAGAACCCAAATTTCCCCTAAATCTGATTTTGAATAAAAAAATTTCCATGTTTACATTTGGTCCATGGAACGGGAGCCCCCATTTGTAGCCTAATACGTAATTGCATTAATTTTTATCCAACGGTTTAATGCTTGGATAAAAATCTATATAAAGTGAGAAAAGTAAAAAAAAAATATTTCTCGCAAAGAAAGTTAAAGAATTTAGGTTGCTCTTACAAAAAATATCAACTCTGTGGAATTAAATCAAAAGAGATAATAAAGCTGATAATAACGATAAAGGATATTATAGTATAGAAGAAGGTCCATATATAAGCACATAGATATTTCTAGAGATATTTTTGAGAGACAAATAAATGTCACTCTAAGAATAATAACAATGCAATTTGAAATGTGGAAATGAGCCAAGTCTTATAAAATGTTGCTGGAAGTGGTGAGGAGGGATTTGGGATGTAATATAATAATTGGACGCAATAACATGTAATTTGTCGTATTTCTACCTTATGTGTGACAAAATACACAAAGGAAAAGGGAAAATATGCTGATTTTGTCGCTCTTCTCTCCTTATAATGTATTGAGTGAAAATAATACAATAGTTTACCTAACAAAAGACCGCTAACCATAGTCATTTCCATCTCCATGGCTGACCGTGAGGATATGAGAATCTACATACTAATATTCACTATATAGACACTATACACGTCCATTATCCTATACTTCTCTCTTATACTACATTTTGTGCAATTTATATACATATACATTTATGCATAGATATTTACAGAGAGCCAAGTACATATTTCCAGTGTAAAAAATTGCAGTGATTTTATCAGATTACATTTTTATGATGAATCCCATGCAATGATAGGGAGCCTATCAAATCGGAAGATCTGGAAACTTTTGGTATTTTAAATGAACCGTTTGTATTTACCAAGGTGAGCCATGTGTGCAAGTGTTATGTTATTTCCCGGATTTTTTTCCTCTCTCTCTCTCTCTCTCTCTCTTGAGACTGAAAATTACCGCTAATTCAAGCAATAAATTGTCATTCTTGTCAAGAGATTACATTAATCGCTTGCGTCTTTCCCATAGTGTTAAATATTTACAAGATACAGTTTTAGAATCAGGACCTGTACCATTAATTTATCCCAAGACGATAAAAGCTCTGTATCTGACTAGACCCTTGGGTTGGGAGGATTTTCCTATACTTGTCCTTCTTAGTACAGCATTTATATATTGGGCATCAGCATTCATGTGTATCTTCAATCAATAGATATTATACTTTGATCAATCTTTTTTTCTCTCTACTAACAGACACGTTTGTTTCTATAAAAATACTCCCTTGGGTAAAACTCTCTCACTTACACTTGAGAGTATTTATCCACGTTCTCATTCCATCCCATTACATGGAATTTGATTCATTGAATTGTCTTTGAGTTGTGGGGAGGAGAGAGGGAAAAGGAAGGCGCTTGAAGGGATGACAAAAGTATAGTCGCGTAATTTTTGTCGGCCAAATAAAATGAATAAAATATTCTTTACATATTCAGCTCTCCTACTACTTCTTATGCATTTATGTTTCTCAGGATTTCTCTCAAAGGGCTTTTGTAAAAGCTAATCTTGACCGATCCCTATGGTCTTATATACAAGGTATAGAAAGAGAAACATACAAGTTTTAGCATGAGAAAAATACGTGGAAATAAAAATTGACAATATTAAATTCATATGCGTAAATAATATAAATTCAACATTATTATGAACATCAAGGCTGCCCATCAAATTCTTTCAAGAAATATTTGTATTTTATATTTCTGTTGGATAAGTCCTTTTTATAAAGGACTGCCATCTATCCGGGGGTAAAAATATTGAAAAATGTCATCTTAAGGTTTATGCTTTAGCGTATAAATACTTGTTGATTTTTAGGTGTGACGGGAGCACACCTAGTAAGATTCCCTTGCCCGTGTGTCCGTTCGTCCATTTGTTATGCGCTTGAAAACTTTAATAACTCAAGAAACAAAAGTATGGTTTTAGGTATGAGAAAAATACCTTCCTTGAAACATTCTTTAGCTTCAGTTTAGAAATTTTGTCAAAATCCAAATAGAAATAAATTTTGAAAAATTTTTGAAATTTCCACATTTCCATTGTAAAATTCCCAACTTAGACGGATGGCTTTTCCATTAAATCCGGCTCCCAGGTTTTAAAATTATGAAAATTCATCGGATAAGTTTTTGAAAACTCCAAAACATTCATCAAAATAAGGAAAATTTTTTTTCCCGCCTCGAAGTTTCAGCCATTTTGAGCAAAAACAATTATCTTAGGAAAATAAAGGTGAAACATTACCATCGGCAAGTTCAAATATACCTCTTAATTCAAATGTAGCTATAAAGCTGGACCTGCGCACTGCAGCCCTGAACCATCACGGAGCGCTAATCTTTCCCCTCCATTTCAGACCCTTTTTAAATCCGGACAAGGATGTGGAAATCCCCACTAGAAAGTTCTATGAAGGAATGAATGGTTAAAACTATATAATGACCCACATTTTTCTCAACACCTACAACTCCTACATTTATCTCTTGTATAAAAAACCCATATGTAAAATGGTTCCTTATGTATATAACATACAAATAAGAATATTACGTAAATTAGACTAGACATAGGACTCAGAGCCAAATAAATACAAATGGTTTACATATAAACTCTCTATCCATCTCTCCATACACTTTGAATGCTCAGAATATATTAAAGTTGTAATTTTATGACATACACTGGACTTGAACGTGGCTGTTCATGAAAAGAAATTTTGTCCCATATTTTATATTTTTTTTCAACAGAGAAATACTGTCCTCAAATGAGTTTCTCTCACTCAAAAAAAATTTTTGTCACAGAAAATTTTTCGAGGCGTGAGTTATTTCAATAGAATTTGTAACATAAAATTCTACAGGTAAAAATATCTCTATATAAATGCATCACAGATATAGGACAATTTTACATTTTAATCAGTTGATAAAATATACTTTTTTTTTATACTCGTAAGCACCACCTTTACCATTGCATTGTAAATATATGGACTCGAACTATACCTCAAATTCACCATGCTCCACTTTTCATTGTTTTCATCACAAACACCCTTTTTGTTGTTATGAGTGACGAGAGAGCTACATTGATACAATCAATTCCACTATAACACTTTTTATATGTATAAAATATCTACAGTAGGCGCCTATGCATCTTCACAAGAACAAGGGAAATTTTGTTGATTTACTTTTTTTTTGGTGGGGAAACACATGCAGGAACTTGTAGGAATTTCGAGTAGGGCGAAGAAAGAGAAAGTAAACTATCTCTAACCTGGATTTTAGTAATTTGAAAAATTATTCTCTTCTGACAATATTTTACACATTTGCCTAGACACATACCACGTACGTTCCAGCTCATGCATACAAATATATATTCACCGTGTTCTTCTCCCTATATATTTCAAATCTACAAAAATCCTCCATTTTATGTTCTATTGGTTCTTAACAAATACAATGGTACATTTATTAATTATTATTCTTGTGGCAAAAAAAGGGGGAATTTAAAGGAATTTTTCTCTCATTATTTTCCTCCTACGACTTTTAGCGTTCATGCTTTTAGTCAAATTTCCACGTGATAAAAGGCTAAAAAAAAGTACAAGGATATTATGCGTAAAGGGTAGGTTATAAAAGTTAGTTGGAAGATACAGATTGATTTGGAAAGGGCAGAAGATAGGAGAAGAATGAAAATAGAATAACAAAATACAAAGGAAACGTGTGTTTTCCTCAAATCTGTTCTGGAGACGAAAAAAAGTGGCTTGCATAACAATAACAACGAAGGGAAAAAAACTCATAGAAACTTTGTAGGGATATTTTTACATGTGAGTGCAATATATTTTCAATGCTCTGTTTTTAACACTTAATGGGTCACCCCTCCCTCAACATTCAAATCTTATAGGAGACAGAGTATAGAGTAAGAGAGAGAGAGAGAGAGAGAGAGAGAGAACATTTTAAAGGATAAAATCCAAGAAGAACAAGTCGGCCAGTTAAATCTGTGACTAGGTTAGATCTCTTGTCTTTTTGACTCCTATACATTTCTAATGTGGAATATAAATGAAAAAGGAGAGGAAAAAAGTTGGTCACGAAATTCTTGAAATCTTTATTGTTGACAAGAAAATCCTATACTACGCTTATAATACATATGAATACATATGTATTTTTCCCTGTCTTGAAAAAATCCTCAATATTTCTGTTCCTGGTACAGTAAAGGCTCCATTTCCTTACAGAAAAATATCCATAAAAGAATTGATGGAAAAATATATACAGTACAACCTCTTTATAACGGCATCGCAAGAGTCTGCATTTTATGGCCAATATAGCTAATAGGCGGTTATTGTGTTGGTTTTTAACGTGGCCCTTTATGGTACATGTCCAGATAAACCACTGCCGCTATAGTAAGAGTTCCGTTATATGGACGGCCGTTATAAAGAGGCGACACTGTATAGGGAAAACATAAGGGAAATTTCTATCAAATATTTTTCTTACGTTTCTCCCTATTGAAATCAACTTCTTATTCCTTCCATTCTAAAGGATTGAAATGTATGTAAAAGTAGTAGCTATGTTTTTTTTCTTATCCCTTACATTATTTCTAGGTTCATATATTTTACACCTGCTTGACTTTTCTTATGTGCCCAAACAATATAATATTTGTTCCCTCTGACTTGAATATTTTCCAACGAGGGAATTAAAGTGATTTTTGTCTCTCTGAAAAAATATCCTTTTCTCAATTACTGTCTTCATTGTAATGCTGGAAGAAAATCCATCCCCCATTTTAATATTACATTATTATTTAGCTTGAATTCCTTGAGTTGAGGATGAAGGGAAAAAAATCCATTTAAATTAAATCGTTTGAAAGCACATAATTATTTGAGATTCTATATGCGTGTATACTAACATACGGGTTTTTTGAATTAAAAAAATTCATGTCTCAAATATGTAGGAAACTTTAAAAAAAAAATTTTATGTGAAAAAACTGAAACTCCCTTCATGGAAGAGGAGCTTGGAAAAGGGAGAAGGTAGAATAATTTTCATGCTCAATGCGCCGTTTAAAGCTTTGGTTAAAAAAAAATTATATTGCGTTCCATACATATGTAATTATTACGCTGGAGCTGCTTGAATTTAAAAAAAAATCCCTTATTTACAAAGTGCAATCCGGTGGATTTTTATGGAGGAAATTTCTTGGGAACAAAAATCCCTTCTATCAAAAAACATAAGAGCTTGGCGAGGCGCTACTTTTTCCTAATAAATGTCATCTAAAATTCCTAAAGGATTTTACACTCAATTATTACAGGATCCTGGGAGACGACGTAAGTCTATAAGTGTAGTATCTAATCCGATCAAACATTTCCTGTTGGAATTAAATAAGTTGAGAGAGTGTGTAACTAAGGAAGGGGAGAAAAATGCAAATTTCCTATGGCACAAGGCACGCACCACCTACTACCATGTAAAGGGAAATCTCATCTTGGGAAATTAAAAATAAGATAAGTTTTGAACTATTTTTTTTTCTTTCTTTTTATATCCAAACAAAATGAATGAAAACGTAGGTTCGGGGGTTCCAAATCTTTTTTATATAAAAAGTCTCTTTGCATTGATACATTGTAGCCGGGAAGAAAATCAAGGGTATGTATCTTCTTGGGGGCGGGGTCCTGATAAAACTGTATTTTTCTATGTACGGATTTGACTAGGTTTGAAAATGATCCCGTAGTTTTCCCATGTTTTTATCATCATATCGATGGAAAAACACGTGCTAGAATAATTATTCTCAGTTTGGAAAAGTCAAAATAATTTTTTCCCTTCCTCTTTGTATTTGATAGGAGCGGATGATATGTGTGGAAATGACAAAAATTCTTTTAGAGGGAGCAAATATAGTGGACAAAGGTAAATTGTGCAATTTTTTCCATTCTTCTTATATGAGAGAGAGAGCGAGAAAAGAGAGGAGAAAGATGTTCCTTACACATAAAAAGATAAGCCTTTGATTTTCCTAATACAAGTCACTCACTGAATTGATTCTTCTCTTTGAATTTTAGTGCTAATAAAAATTCAGTACTTTTTCTTGACCAGCTTTTCCCCCTCTCATTGGATGCTTACACACAGAAAGACCTCGCCCCTGTATAAAAGTACCGTTATATTTCTTCATTTTTCTTCCTCCTCTTCCTCCAAAAATATCCCCCTTGTTATCATTCTTCCTTGAAATTTCCCTGGAATAGACCAATAAGTTTTTTTTGTGTAGGAAAAAAGGAAAGAAAATTCCTTTTTCTGTTTTCCAGAGAAATGAGTAGAAGAATAATATGTTAAGGAAGAATAATTATTATTAATGAAAAGGGGAAATGGTGGGTTTTCCTCATAGCCCCATGTAGGACCTTGTGAAAAAAGATGAGGATTTTCCTTTAAACGTTTTTAGGAGTAAATATTATAAAAATCTATGAGAGTAAAGCATCACCCTTTTCCACCCCTGTCAGTTCAATAAGTATGTTGTGAGTATGTGTGTATATTTATAGACTAAAATATACCTTGACAGTTCTAGACACTTCCGAGTAAATCGTTCCAGCAGAGTGTGATTTTCTTGTGACAACCAATTATAGAGCAACATTGAAATGTACCATGGTTTTGAGTTTTCTGTAGTGAGTTGCAAGCTCGAAAAATTCATGATGGAGCCATTGCGTAATGTATTCCCAGAAAATAATAACATTGTCTGGAATATTATATCATAGATTTCTTCATCGTCACATTCACTCCGGTGGAGGTTAACCATGATGTCAAAAAAAATTCAATACTTTTTTTCCCTACCATTATTATTGCATTGCGGAAACTCTCCTAATTCTCTCACATTTCAATAACATTACACAATATTATTTCAAAATGTTTTCTTCCTCTGTAATATATATGCACACACGTATGTATTTTTGAGCTTAAATCCGTGTTTTGTGTGCATAAAATGTCTACCTTAAAAATACGAAAGTGTAAACTTGTATGACAAAAAAGGGTTGAACCTGAAGGAAATGTTTAAAATTAATGCATTACCTTCAATTCTTTTTCAATATTAAGAGACAAACAGAGGGAGAGAGGAAATTTTGCATTGGTATAAATCCTATGTTATAGGCAGACCCATTGGGAGAGATATTGGATCATCAATTTGAGCGTATAAATGGGTTCATTTTTTCTCGTTAATTTTCATAGATTTTTGACAATTTCTCTCGTAGAGATTTTTCTGGGATAAAATTATGGTAGTTTGTAAAATCCTGTGGAAGTTTAAAGAGAGAGAGAGAGAATGAGATTTTAAAGGGGAATTTTTCTATGAATAAATATCTGAGAAATTGTGAGTTGGTTAAAATATTGAGAGGAGAAAGAGTAAAAGGAGCATAAGTTTTAGGAGATTTTTTATCTTCTCATTACCCAAGTCCTCTGTAAAAATGACTTTGATAAGGGAAAAGATTAATAGAAATATTTTCAAGAGAGAATATATAATATTGAAATAGGCGGTGAAGCTTGATAAGAAACGTGTGGGGATAAATGAGGGATAAGAGAATTTTAACGGACACTTCCTGCATCCATCTGTCCCTTTGATCTGCCCAAGTGATAAAAAGCTACTTGACATTCAAAAATCCGGCTGGGAAAAAAACTGAGCTTATAATCAGCTAAACTGTATCTATGGGCTTTTTTGTACAGAAGGAAAACTTATTGAGGAGTTGGTTAAAAAGTTCTGGATGACAAACGAAAATTGTATTTGATGTTGGATATTTGAAAATAAATATCACACGTATGAGAATATTTGAAATGACGGGCTTCCAACGTCCACATCCTTCATAGACGTCATTCATCCTTAAAAATTATGAGGAAATCCAGACTTAAATTCATTTATAGCTGTAGAAATATTACTTTAAATTCTATACCACGTGCCATCAAATTTCATCATCTAATTATTTCAAATATATAAAAGATTCGACTTGGATATAATTTTTGCGGATTTTCAAAAAAATGTATGCACAAATTTTATGGTAAAAGTTCATAACCCAGTATGGTCCGGAAGGGATGAATGTATTTGAAATACGTCCATTGGGGTTGACGTAATAGGAAAAATCGGATTTGTAAATTAGAGAAACACACTTTTTTGCAAAAATTTGGGGGGAAAAATTTAACAAAGGTTTGCAATAATCATGTAAAATTTATCAAAAAAAATGGGAAAAAATCCAATATTCAACGTGATAAGAGTAAAATATTTTGTAATGGATTTAAAATGTTTTTCCCAAAGTAATTTTTCACGTGTAAAATGTTACAAAAAAGTTTAGTTGACGTGCATAGTAAAACAAATGCACGTGTATAAAAATCGTTAGACTTGTTATCTTTGAAATTAAGAATGTATCTTTCACACCTGAGCGTGGATGATTCAAGTTGGATCATTTGAATGTAAATTCATTTTCCTTTCCAAAGGTAACTTCCGGGTAGTCAGATTTCCATGTATAAGTAACTTTTTTAAGGTGAATTCGTAATCATTTCATTTCCACTACTGTGGGATTACAAACTATTAGAGGCCTTCCCGTATGTACCTACGAGTCTCGTAGAGCTTGAAATGATTTAAACATAGAGACTTGTAAAAAAATTGCTTTTTTATTCCCCATTCTTTGCTTTGAAATTGGGCTAAAAAATCCAAAGCGTTTATTAGTCTTAATACTTTTTATGAGACTTTTGTGGATTAGTCTTATTACTTGAAAATGGTAAGTTAAATATCAACCTATTTCATATTTCCATGTGTGATTTAGCAAGTTGCAAAAGTGTTACAAAAACCACAAATTAGTTTTAAGTGTCTTGTATTTATAGGAAGAAATAGCATGAGACATCAAATAAAAGCCAGGAGGAAATTATTTAAATATGAAAATATTGTTGAAATGCTTTGTGCCGTAGGAAAGACAAGTTAAGACTCTGCTCCATCTTGGAAGTTAAACGTCAATTATTTTTACAGTGGTTTCTTTTGATACAGGGACGATAGAGGGCTGGAGTGAGCATAGAAAGAAAACTTTTCCAGAAATATTTTCTCCTTTAGAATTGCTCATGTAAGTAGCAGTGCACATTTAATCCTATTTATTTCTTTACTATTCTCAAAGCAATAAAATTGAAATATAATTTTCTATCCCAAATGTATGTGTATTTCAGCTTGAATTTAAACCCTTGAATATTTTTATCAATCCCTTTTTTAAGTTCCTACACAATTAACCTTTAAAATTCCATGAAACAATCAAAGAGTAAGAATTTTTGGCGCAGAAAAAAAAACTCACCCATGCAAATTTAAAATTAAACCCAAATCTTGTCAACTCAAATAGTTTTTTGTGAGTTGCCAGAAAAAAAGTTCACATTTCAAACGGAAATTTCATGATAAAAACATTTCAATTACATTTGAAAAAGTACATATTTCTTCTCTTAACCAATAATTTCTGTAAGACAAAATTCCTAAATCAGCCCACAATGTTAACATCATTAGAGAGTTATAAGTGAGAAAATCCTTCTAATCTAATTGTAAGTTCCTTAGTAATTAGCGGTTGAGTGTCAAAGATAAAAAAAGCTTCAAATTCCCCGATGATCCTTTCCCAGCACTGGACTAACTTCCTTCTCTTAAAAAATCCCTCTACTAAAATCCGAACAATAATAAAGCTAAAGGAAAAAAAGCCTTTTGTATGCAAAATCCAGCATTATAGCACCTCCCATAGTCACCACTCTTGACTCTGTAGTTGTGGTTGTCACTCATGAGAAATTATTTCCTTGTAGGAGTGATGATTTATGAGAAGGATAAAAAATGAATGAAATAACGTTATAAGGAGGAGAGTTATTTTTAGAAAATCCAAAATATAAATCCGTGTGTAATCCCATAGCCGTGTAATGTTCAAATCTAATAGTTAAATTTCTAAACGCTACACACGTAATCGTATCCTTCCTTCCTTACATACTCTTCATATCTTTGTCCTTTCAAGTGACTTAATAAATGAGGAGAGCTTGATAAATTTAATATCCTATAGATAAACTCAACCTCACACATACTCCAAAACTTTGTATGTACATAGAAAAAAATCATGTCAAAGGTACCTTGAAAACTCACCTTTCTAAGGTGGACTTTTCAAGATACAATGTAATAATATATGTAGATGGGTAGACAGAGAGAGAGAGAGAGAGAGAGAGATAGAGAGAGAGAGAGGAAGACAATAAAATCGGCTTTCAGTAGATGAAAAATTTGAAAGTTCAGAAATGTAGGGATAGGTTGTTGCAAGTCATAAGGTACTACTACGAGAGTTTTACTATATAATAAGATTTGGATGGCGACCGACCACAGGAGAGGAATTAGGAAAAGATTCATCGGTTTGACACGGTTTTTCTAGTCCTCTTCCCAGAGGATGAATGATGAGCAAGTCACCTTGATTGGAGTTGGTTGGAGAAAGAAGTTCGGGTGATTTACGGTCACAGTGTGACTCCATAAATTCCTGTCAAGACAAACTGTCATATCTTTCATATGTATTCTTTCCCTCTCTCTCTCTCCCCTCTATTGGCCATCCACGCTTCTTCAACATAGCCACTACATTATATCCTTCCTACAGGTACCCCTTTTACCCTATACTTTTATTGGCAATACTAAATAGATTTGAAGCACATACTAAAATGCATGTACATTTCCCGCTTCTTATGGTCCTCCTCTATACACACAGTGAGTTTTTCCTAAGAACTGGACAGCTGATCAGTTGACAAAGAGCGTGTATTGGTTAAAGGAGAGTGAGTTTTTGACTCTACTCACATTTTACTATGTACTTACATATATATGTATAGGTATGGTTTTATAGGCTATGGCTGCTCCTTCTTGTAAATGAATGCCCTTATAGATTGGCTATAGTTTCAAATGGATATAAAAGATAAAAACTCGTTATGTATAGAAAAGAGACTCGACCCTATATAATCCCACTTAGCTGGTATTGGTTTACAAGGAGAGTAAAAACATTGAGGATTGTCAAGATTGAAGGTAAATGTGTCGAAGAGTCCAATCGGATGTAGTCCTGACAGAAGCCTCAAACGCCCACACGGAGATCGTGATCTCCTCATGCCAAGCCTTCGATGCTCAGATTGGAAACCGCAGGAGCGGAAAAAATCGTGCTAAGCTTTACTGTTGGCCTCTCTACAAAAAAAAACTCTTCATGAGTATCTTTTCAATCTACTTTCTTTTTCATGACGCTTCTTTAAGAAAATATGAGGACTTGATATCCTATGGTAATGATAGACATACAAATATACATAGAAAACAGGCATACGTGTCTTAACATATTTACTCCCTCTGTATCTTTAGAATCAGTTAATTCCTATAATATTTGATATTTCAATGCTTTCTTCTTCTATGGAAATGTTGTATGTGTAGCGTGTGTGGCTTTTGAGAAAAGTCAGAAACTTGGAATAAAATATAAATAACGCTGTATACATTGAAGAGTAATTTTAACATAAGGGGAAAATTGTTGTTAATTAATTTGTAGGTAAATATTTTTAGAGGGTCAGTCATCATAGGAGGACTTATTGGGCTAGATTGGAAAAATAGGAGGAGTAAAATATGATCAACTACTGTGTAAATACATTTCAATGTAGAGGCAGAAGCGTTATGGACTGTCAAAGGAGGAAGTGTGGTTCATCCTGTGATGGTAGCGCCTAGATTAAAGTTGTGGAAAGAGCAAGATCTGAGAGAGTATATACACTCTCAGAGCAGACACACCTTTCAACCCGCTCTGCCACTCATGGGGATGAGAGAGCTCTTGTACTCTACCGATCTGATGCTTTAGTGCTTTACATATACATAAGTCATGTGCCTTCTTTCTTACATGACGGAGCATTTTCCTCCGCTTATACCTTTTCATACAAGTTTTTTATTTTTAGAAAAAAAAACATTTTTCAGTTTTATGTTTCCTATGTAAGAAAAGAAAATTTCCTAATCGTTTTTTTTTACCACATACACTGCGGATGAGACACTATTAATAATTTTGTTATGATGAAATCTATGATGTAGAAATCCTTTTTCTCCTATTTACATTGATGATAACAACGTAATAATTATTATGCAATATTATTCATATATATATGAGTGACTAGAAAAAGTAGAGCTTATTTTTCAGTTAGTCTCTCAGTTTGTTTGAAATCATTTCCATGAAGTTGTTCTACATATTTTATTCTGTTCATTGTACTAAAAATGTATTTAAAAAGACCCAGTGAGTGGTACATTATTTTTCCTATAGCTAAAAAATACATATGACTTTTACAAGCTTAAACTTTCTTACAAGGCTATTGTAAATTTCTAGTAAAGGACTGAATTTGTGATATAAAATGTGTACTTATATAGGGATGCATATATACGTATACGCTTGAACATATATGACATATATAGAAGACACTATTAATAAATTGAAGGGATGAGTTTGAAAAGGCAGAGCATTTGTTTCCTATTCTCTAGAATAGTTTTTCTACAGAGAAAATCTCATCTACTGTTGAGTCATTTCTTTCGATTAACTTGTAAAAATAGGTAGTTAGATGATATTGAAGCCTGAAATTCCAAGAAAATCCTTATTTCAATGAGATGAGTATCATGGTTTTTACATCATACTCATACTCATATACTATCTGTACATATAAAGTATCTGTACAAATGGCATCTCTCCAGAGGATAGGAAAAGTTATGTAAGAAAAACTACAAATGTTCCTCTACTATAAAGTATGAATGCTCTTGTATATGTAGTTAAGACTTTTTTCTCCCATTGATACTTTAACAATGCAATGGAGCTTTACATATATAGATTTTGTCATCTCTCATCATGTAGTACATGATTTTTGTTAAACTTGTGAAGGGACACAATAATACTCATTCTGGCTCCTACATACTATTATTGAGAGGGGTTTAAGCATGTAAAGCATGTCATGCATGTATGATTTTCTATTCATGCATATGTTTATATAGCATGCCGGACCTAATTATAATTAGTGTAGAAGTTGCGGGCCTTAAGGGGAATCATTATGGAATGAAAGAAATAAAATCATAGGCTCTATCACTCGTGTGCCGTGCCAGCATCGTGACACAGCATAAATTACCGTACTTTGTAACACTATACTACTGTGATTAAATCCCATGTTTAATTTACCATTTTTTCCCCACACTCCACTATGTTGTTACAGTTTTTCTCTCTCTAGAGTTTTCCTTTCCACTTTCCAGACCAATGTATCTATCTATATGTTCCTATGTATCCTTCACAGAGTCCCTTTAATTTCAATTGGACCGAATATCTCTTAAGCTCAATAATAATCTTGTGTCTATAGGATGAATATTTTTGATGAGTTTATTACTTTTATTAAATTATTACCATATTAAAACTTTCAAAATCTCCTACAATAATTATTCTAGTAATAGATAGAAAAAACACCTGTGTAAGGGAAGGTGAGATAATTTTAATGAATCAATTTTCTTCCTTTGATTTAATTAAATATAAAGACTTTAATGTCACTGCTTCCCAACGGAAGTAGCCAAACTGACTCACTCAGTACACTATTTACAATGTTTAAAAAATGGAATTCGAATTTGACAGTATTAAATATTGTTGATATTTATATTTCAGTGTGTTGCTTAGGTAGGTAAGGTTTTAAAATGGGAAAAAACTTGATCTTTGCCTATGGTGTTTGCCATTTGAGTTACTATTGGCTCCCTGTAATAACATTATGAGGGAAGATGGTAATAGTTATAAGTGGAAGTTAAAGTGTGCTCAAATAATATTGACCATGTAAGTTCTAATAATAATGAGAGAGTGGGCACGGGGAGTCTCTAATGTGTTTGAGACATTGTGAAATAATTTGCGAATCACGTACTACTCCACACGGTGATCCCATAAAACAGAGAGAAGAAATATAAGAAAAAAAAATTTGAGTGAGAGAGTATGGCTCCTTTGATTGCTCAGACCTCATACTCCATAGCAATAGCATGTATATAACTCGGCGACCTCATGAATAAAGATTGATTCTGTATAGTTCCTTGTGTCTTACAGTCAAATTCAAGATAAAGACTACTGTTAAATCTCAAATGTTATTTTTACATATGGAATTCCTAGCCTTTCATACATATATATATATATATTATGTGTACATCATTATGTATACAAATATACACACAAATTTATATACTAATACATATAAAAAAAATATATATGTACACTCATGGAAATTAATTGTGAATGCTTTCCATGTTCCTGTCGCGGTGCATATTGTACAGTGCTAAAGCTACTACATAGTCTCAGCACATGGTGAGTACTTTGAGTAAAATATTGAAGGAGAGCCGTTCTTGTCTTCCGCACTCACTCAGTATGTATTTATAGTAACTTTTGTCTACTCTTATACATAGTCATATATAGCTATTTCATATACTTGAGATTCTACGTGTAGCTTACAGGTAGCTAAAAGGATAGAGTTTTTTTAAATTCTAAGTATAGATACATGTAAATACATAAGGGACATGTTCCTTGTAAAGGTGATCCTTCCAACGAAGAAAACTCACGATTAGCTTGAATAGAGAGAAGGATGGATCTGTAAAGTAAATGAGAAAAAATTCTCAGATGTACATATTATGGAAGATACATATGAGCTGATGAGTTACATGGATATTTATATATGATGGTCAAAGTATTGACGGTACGTTACGGACTCTCACTGGAAGGCTTGAATATCTTCCTTGGATTTTGATGGGATGAAGGATGAATTCATCAAGATGCTCGACAGTCTGTCCCCCACGTCCAACATCTCATCCATAATAATAAATGATCTTGGATATTTCATATTCTCGTCTTCCTCATCTTCAACATTCTATCCAAGTATCCATAATTATGTACTCAGTCTTGTAGATACTCAAGCCATACTGTACCTTGCCTTGGTTTTATAAAACTAAATAATAATAGTACGAGAGAAAATAAAAGGTAACTTTAGCCCATGGAAATGTAGCTATACATTTAGCTACATATTTTTATACGCAGTCATGAATTTATAAACTAAAATCATGTGACGCATAAGTATGAGTGTCATATAAGTTCATATTTACATACATGTAGGATTTAAAGTATAGCGTGTTTATAGTGTTATTTATCCTGTGTGTTATGCGGAAAATGAAAAAATCTCCGCTCCCTCTTTCAGACTAAAAATATCTTGTTTGGCTAAAACTTTGACCATCTTCCCGTCCTGAGGTCTCTTATAATTTGAAATTTGATTGAGTAAACATTTTCTTTTTTATTTATTTAAAATGAATATTTATGTCAAATGGAAAATCTCACCGAGTCACAACATATCATATGTAAAAAATTAACCATTTAAATAACATTGTATATGACACTACTATTATTTTACAAAGGATAATCCTTTAATCCTTCCTGTCCTCTCACCCAATGTAATTTTCAAGCTATATTTTTCTAGCCCTTTTGTGAATAATTTCTTGTTTTTTTAAGTAAGCTCTTCAATTTAATCCTTGTTCCCTATGAAACTCCTATGATAGTTTGGGCACTTGAGATGTAAACCCTTTAATCCAGCTTAAATATATTAGGGCTGTTAAAATATTGGTAAGATCTCCAATCTTTGTATGCCTATGTAATGCATAAAATGTACGCTAAAATATGTATTGAGAATTCTTATAACTATAAAGGAACCTACACGGAGGAGTTTTGACACGGAATTCCAGATGGATATGAGTGAGTGAGTGAGTGAAAAACTGGAGGCGTATTTTACTTGCTACTACTTGCAGTCACGAGAAGGATTTGCCACACCTTGACTTGTTGAACCAGGGAACTCCGCTGGAAACGACATGCCTCCGTTCAACTGATTTCGTCACTTTTTTTCCTACTAATAATAATTATTCTTAATATTATCCCATGAAATTTATTCCACCAATTCCTTCAACAAGCTTTTTCTTTTTATTTATTTAGATTTTTTTAGTCCCGCCTTTTAAATCTACAAAAATTAAACAAAATCACAAAATTATATGACATAAAAAAATGTATCTGCTTAAATGAAAATTATTCTAACTTTAATTTTATGTATGAACCAAAAACTTGTGACTTTTTATCATGGATTTAAAAATAATTAAAAAAATAAGGGAAGAGAGTTGTACTTGAAATATGTGGTGAATTTTTATGAATAATATTAAATTATAAATGTAATGGGTAAATTAAGTACATGTCACAGATTGGATTGATTCTCTTATGGCCGAGCCAAATCGAGCAAGAGGATGTTCTCATTTACGGGATATAATGCTGATAAGGTATTATACTTTGAGTCATGCTATACTATTTATACGTATGAAATCCGTACGGAGAGATTCTTGGAAGTGTGTGTAGTGCTTACAACAATGCCGACAACTTGTTCAACCGTAATTAAGTGACACTATTTATGTAGCATAACGTCCATGGACTGCATTTTTTACTGTCATGATTAGTAGTTGAATTTTCTCACTCACTCTATTCTATCTTGGCTAATTTACTTATAGTACATAGATTTTCTTGCCCTTAGACCGTTCAACAACCAGTCACTTTTGAACCACTTCCTGTGTAGTCCTACCCTTCACATCCCTCACCATTACTTTTGTAGGTACAAATGTATGAATAAATAAGAAAATGCTGTACATATGTAGGTTAGAATTTTTCAATGTTTTCGCAACAGTTGGTTGTTATGACTCTGTCTACATAGTAAATATGTATATAACACCTTATTTTTTCCTAAGGGTGTCTCATAATATGAAATGTCATCTTCTTCTGGCGTTACAAATTAGTTGTTATTTTACTGTTTTTGAAACCTCAGTTTAGATTTATTAGCAAATTTTCAATTGGGTTGGTTATGGGGCTTAAGTGAACCGTGTCTATTTGAGACTCACCTTTCTTCTTTTCTTACGCTATATATATGCTTGTGTATTATTTACTCTATACAAGTACATGTACATTATTCATTGGAACATCAACATGAGCGATGAGAAAAGTTGAGGAAATTCTTAGAACCTTAATGTCACTTTGTAGCAGAGACGCGTGTGTCCTTTGTACATCATTTCTAATTTACTGTCTTTGAAGTATTTTTCTTCTTCATTTAATTACATTTATTTCTATTACTAGCACGTGGAAAAGCTCATTTGTAGAAACATTGGATATTTTTTAGCATAATTGTGAAAATTAAGACAAGGTTTTGACCAGAAGATATGGACATTCCAGGGGTAGGTAAATGAGCGTGGGGGTGACTAAAACTCATCAAACACTTTTCCTAGGATAAATTCTCAGTTTGCTGGTGATTGAGATTGGAAGTGTGTACAACTTATATGCTTGAGCAAATGTAGGATGACATACATAGTTAGAATAATTATTATTGAAGAAAATATTCATATCATTCATCCGTTGAATTGTGATAAGAATATGTGTTAATAACTAATTGAGAGTGATTTGGTTTGATGGCAAATCTTTTTTTTAGCGCATATCAATATCATGGATCTTTTGAGGAATATGAAAGGGAAATTTATCGCGGAAAGCGTTAAGTGAGGAAATGCGAGCTTCTTTTCCCTCTCGTCAGCAATATTTTTTTTGTACTGTGCATATATTTATTTTAATGGAATCTAAAGAGTTTCCAGAACAGGGGCTACTATGTTGAGCAGGTCGGAGTTATTTCATTGAAATTAGATTAACTTACGATATTATTACTGGGCCATTTTTCTTTCATTTCTAGCGTCTTCATTCTATAATTTTATTACAATTATTATGACTGCGAATTTCTTCATACCCGCCTATACAAATGTATATGCATATGGTATTTTACTTGCATGGGTATAATTTCCATCTTAATCCCTTACATCATTTGATACATAATATTTCCAAAAAAAGAAATAGTGCGTGATTGGCTTGATTTTCTTCTTATCCTTAAAAGAAGCGTTTATCATCCGCAAGTACACGAATTCTATACTTAATTACAGGATAAGCCAAGAGCCATTCTTATTAGGTGAGTCGTAGCATGACAAAACTGCAAGTACATCTAAAGATGCTTCTTTTCTAATGTACATATAAATACTCTTCCAATCTCTTACTACATTTTGGCAATGGTTTCAAATCATATTATGTACAAATTATGAGCTAATTTAAGTCTAAAAATGAGAAACTAATCCCAAACAATCCAACCCTCTCACTTTTCAAATCCCTTTTAACAACAAGACTTTTGGCAAATTTCTTACTATGCAAGCTATTAATAATGACTGTATTTATTTTAGTGTACGAGTAAAAAAAACAAAATATCATCAGTTGAAAAACAATAGGACGCGGGAACTCGATTGTCTCTACAGTGCGGACGGACAGATATAAAAAAAATCAATTTGATGATTTCATTTACATACTCCGTGAATACATTGAAACTCAATTAAAAATTCTAGCCGGATTTTCCTGAATAAATAAAAAGTTACAAGTTATATTACACAAGTTAATGTAAAAAAGGCTGGAGTAAAAGAAGAGACATATTGCTCATCCCCAACAATTTAATTTATTCCTATTTTTATTAACGAATTGAAAGCAACAAGGCGTGGAAGGTGACAATACCAAGCCTGTGTGTGTGTACCTCATGAAATTTGATCAGTATTGACGAAGAGTAGAAAATTCGTATTTAAATTGATGAGCACATCTATAGAGTGCAGAGAGAGAGAGAGAGAGAGACGCATCTCACAACAATTGAAAGTTCTCTGTTTATCTTTATATAGGAATAAGAAGCTTCACCTTTTACAAGTGATCAGGGCTTGAGCTGTTGTTGTTATTATTATTGTTGTTGCTTAGTGTGAAGTGCAACCTAAAGGATGACCTGCCGTCAAACATCCTATTTATAGACATAGTGTCTCAAGTGGTTCCAAAATATTTTTTCATCTCTAACTAAGTAACATGTTCACAACTTATTGACTCCCTAAAATATTCCAATAATGTAACAAGGATTAATATTATTATTATTTATTTTTTCCTCCTATACAGATCTTCGTCGTCCTTTGCCTATCAACACGCTATAATTTGTACATACAACATTTTACCATACATACATTTTTACCATAAGCATAAGCTACTACAGTAGAAAATCCATATAAAAAAACATCCACAAGTGGATTTCATACAAAAACTATTGTTACCTTGTAATTAATTAGCTCCACACTATAAACCATAGTGGCCACAAGCTAAGGGAAAAGATTAAATTCTATATTAGACTTGGTAGTCGGCAGGTATCCTCACATTTAAGGTAAGAATACTTTGCTTGTTGAGTCTCATGCAAGGAGCTACTTATTGTGGGTCAAGTGTTTACAAATTGTTACATGTAACACACTACCATTATACCCCCAACACTCTGTCCACATAGTAAAATCTACCTAACATTTATAACCATTGAGTATACAAATTCGTGTGTACATATGAGCTTCAAACATAGAAGCACTCCATATATTACGAGCCTTGTGCAATCATTAATCACCTCATGAATTAATTCGCTAATTGCTCTTTTTGCTGTTGATCTTGATTACGCCATTCTTTTGTATGGCTTTTGTACGTACCAGAGTTTTTATCATCCTATACACTTTTACATGTATGCATGCCTTTTTAATACGAGGATTTTTCTCAAGGACCATTTATTCATGTAGCAAACCTTAAAATAAGTGTCCTCATCTGGAGCAAGCCCTACTGTATATGTACTACACTGTAAAAGCATATGTGTTCTATAACGCTAAAAAACTCATAGGAAAAATCCGAAGGATATGATAGAAAAATGGCTAGTTACATATGTACATACATGTAAAGTGTACAAAGGGGGAGGAATATCATTGGAAGAGTAGTAGTCGATTTATACACTTACGTTATTGCAGTTAAGTTCCTTTGACTAAATCCCGTTATCTCCTCTGCGGATCTATAATATTTTCCTCGGTGAAACCTGAACAAATGACCATCATAACCTTTCCTCTCATCTTATATCACTCACTCGTACGTTTTTCTGTGTGTGTGTCTGTGTGTGTGTATAAGTTATTTATGATAACAAACATCATTCCTTTTGTCCCTTCTCACTCTTCTACTATATGCTCTATCTCCTCTTCTTTTTATATAATAAGTATTTTATCTCATGTGTACATAAAATTTCTGTTTCCCCTCACGTTTCATCAATTCCTTAATAAACTTGTAGAGACCGGTCTTTAGTCATGTTTATATACATTCTCGGCTGTATGATGAGCTTCTAATGGGAAAGGCTTATTCCTATGCAGAAGGATATGCAACTGTCATAATTCTCTTTTATTTTTGTACGAGTATTTTTTTCTAATTAATATCCTATATTTTATGTATGTATAAATATGTATGTATGGTCGGGAGTCAAAGGGGAGTTTAGGATTGAATTCTTTCATACTGCATATAGGACTCCATATGTGAAAATGTAGAGTATCTGTGTGTAAATATATACATAAATAATTGTGAGGAGGTGTAATTGGTCATATCTCTCCGTTATTTTGACACGTTCAAAGTGGAAAAGCATTTGAAGGAATTATTATTACTAGAAAAGTTGATCTAAACAACTTACAAGTATGTGATGTTATGGGAGAAAAGTAGAGTGTTGTATCAGAGCAAGGATCTTGGGAATAATTACGACAGGAGTGTGTGTGTGCATTGTACATAAATGATATTAAGAAAAGCCGCTCCATATCTACGATGACAAGATATCTATGTAAAAGAAGTAAATTAATTAAAAGGCGGTGAATCAACTTGGTAAAAATCCATTAGGTTTTATGATGGCAAGGCTTTTACTATTTTGCTACGGGTTCCTTTTCCACACTTGGTGTTTTATTCCTATATGTAAACTATGAGAGGTATTTTTGCCGATATGAAATGGTCTCTTTCCCGTAATAAGCCGACTTTAATTTCCTGTGCCAAGTATATTTTTTTTCTCCTTTGATTTTTCTTCCTACTATTTTCTATACTACTTGAATTTCTTCTCCCTACTGCTTTTTCTCTATGTATATATATGTACATTCTATGATATTAAATACTAGCTCAGTAGTACAATGTCATGTGTATGCAAGCATAGATAGGATCTGGAATGGACTGCAGATATCATCAAATGTTATGAGTAGGATTTTATAAATAATTAAAAAATAATTATTATTACATTTATATTATTGTAAAAAAAATGTATAAAAAAACAAATACTACTTTAATCCTTGATATAAAAATGTAATGGGGAAATGTATTCATCCCTATACTAAAGTAGTAGTAGTAGTAGTAGAGATACTTGACTTGGGCGTATAAAGACATTATTTATAATGTCCTGCAAATCCTGCTCTCAAGTAATAGAAATTCATGACGGAAATGGATGCGAACTACATTGAATTCCATAGAGCTTGACTTGCTAAGAATAATATACATTTTTTTTGAACCTGTATTTTATATATTTATTTAAAGCCAGTTTTAATTATTATCTCGGGCGACTTTCCTCTGTATACCCATAGAGCGGACATGGAAGATGGGCTTTTGCATAGGTCGGGATATCACTTGAAGTAATTTCAAAACAGGAACTCTTCTCATTAATAGTTGCCCAGCATGCCTTCATTATAAAGGGAAGGAATAACTTGGATCGGATGCTAAAATCCTAGACAGATAGAGAGAGAGAGAGAGGAAAAAAGGACATGGGATGTTTCCAATAAATACAGTGTGGAAGTTACAATAATTATTATTTTATATTATTGAGGACAATCCACGGGGGTTGATAAGAAAGAAGACAAGGATTTATACAAATTTTACTATGAACTCATCAGAATCTTATTTATTTGCTCCGTATAAGCGTAATAAGGAGTGTGATTTTTAAATTTACATGAAAATATAAAAGTATTTTTGCACTATTTTCGCCCTCCCAGGACTAAAATCCTACAAATCTCACCATCCGCCGAATTTATAATGAGAAAATATCGTCCTATACTAGAATTTGCCTTACTTAAGATTTTTGCAGAACACAGTATTTTGTATGTAGTACATTTTTCAAGGTTTTTAAAAATTTGACTGTAGTTTTTTCTCACTACGGAAATTAGGCAAATATTTCTAAAAGAAGCGTAAGATAAAGAAAATTTAGAGAAGTGTCCCAACTTCTCTATGTGAAATTGCTCGGAGTATGTGTTGGTCAGAAGGGAAAACGAAGGCGGATCTCGTCAGTGTCATGTTGTTGCAGGAAATGCGTTAATTAGGCTAGCCATGTGTACAGGTTGTTGAAGGAAGGATGTGAATTTTTTCGGCAATAGCATTATTATGTCTATGTTTGTGTACGTTTGTTCTTATATACTTGGAGGTAAGGTCTTATATTTGATTGGTAAGGAGTAAGTTGAACTATAAAAAAAAACTTGAAGCTGTTCCAGTGTATTATAAGCACGCATATAGGCACATATATATTTCCAATATGTATATAGTACAGGGTGAAGAAAAAAAATTAGCGAGAAGGAATCCATGGGGATGTTTCAATCGTAAAGGTATAACGTGGACTGTTACAATACAGTTACTCTTTGGCGTCCGGATCGCGCCAAAACAAGTGGAAAAAAACCAGCTTTGACGGCAATATTATCCCTTCCATGACATTCCCATTCGTATATAATATGAGGGGAAAAACAAGAGGATTATTACTCTGAAAATCATTGCACGTACTTTACTTCCCAAGACTTTGTGAAGCCTTTTAAAGATAATTGTGATACGTGCTTGGAACAAATCCTACAAGGAGCAAGTCTACTCGTTATTTTCCCAAACTAGTAACGGCCCAGCATCCTCATGACCTCAACCTTTCACACTTTCTTCACACTCCTCTATGCTATCTTATATACTCCTCATTCCAAAGAGAGTCCGGAAGGCCTGAAAACCTTTATTTAATCATGGTTTTTCCTCACCAGCACTACTCCATCCCGTAGCGGCCTCCATCATATGGCAAAATATTAATCATAATAATAATAATTCCCTCACTGAATTTGCATCTTAAGGTGAGGAGAGAGACAGATAAATTCCATGGGACTAACCTTATACCTCCGTGTTTGCTTAATGATGTCTCTCTCGCTCTTAAACAATAGTACGAGAGGGAGGAAAATAATAATTATGAGCTTTTAGCATTTTTTGATCCTCCAATATAATATGTAATTTCTCCCGTGGAAATTGTGATTTTCGTGTGAAGAGACTCATAGTTTCGTGGTAGCATGTGTGAATTTGTTTTTATATGTAGGAAATGTTCCCCGTGGGTTCATGTTCTATTGTCATAGTATAGTAGACATTACATTATGCGTAGCATGTAGAACATTCCATGTAAAACATATACCTACCATGTTACGCACAAATCAGCCCTTCAGCTTTTTTCCTTCCTATATGAAAGAACGCGGTGAGGGAGGAAAATCACTAAAATTCCTTTCTTTCTTCTTGTGCCCTAAAATAGGGGAAAAAATCCACGAAAATAGCACTACACTTTAACGCTTCAACCCAATCCAATGTCTCCTCTGATATTTTCTCTTAAAGTACTATACAATAATTATTAATGTATGTGTTTGGTAAGAAAAGGAGCTTCTCTCTCTCTCTCTCTCTCTCTCTCTCTTTCTTTCTCTCATGATGAAGAAGAAAAAGATAATTTTGGGAATGAATCTTGTCAACACTATTGGTATAGGATTTCAAGTACTTTTTCTTAGGTGATTTGATCCGTTCATTGAAAAGTTTCAAATTATCATCACGACTTGGCCTACTTTGAGAGGCGGTTGAGGAATGAGCCAACGCCTAAGCATGCTCTTTTTCAATTTATTAATCATTTCACCCCATTGAGGTTCCCTCCTATTTAGTTTCCTTCAGATGATGATGATGATGATGATGATGGTGAGAAGATTTTTTTTAATCCAATGCTTTTTTTCTCTTTAAATCAATATCTCCTTAATTACATTGAAATGAGCTTGAGCTAATTATATTTCTTCCTTTGGAATAATTATTATTCCTTGTAATGTAGAGAGGATTAGACTGTGTGAGTGAGAAAAGTAAGAATAATATGAAAAATGATTTCCCAAGTAATCCAAAAGTATTATTAATTTTCAACGTTTTATTTATTTCCGTATGTATATTATATGTATCCATTACAATTTGGTATCGTTATTAATTTTGCAAGGGCTAAAATCTAAATCCTTATATAATTTATTTTCCTAATAGTATCTATTGTAAACTTTTATGTTACATATTCTCTTCAAAGTGTAACACTATTTTAGTTGGGTCCAAACAAATTGTGTAGATTAAAGTTGTTGTGGATAATAAAATCTTTGTTTTTACAACTCATCCCTCACACCCACCCCTGTCATATATTATGATGATTTTACACCGTAGAAGAATCCTAAGGAAAAACATTTTCTAAAGCGAATAATTCTCTTATTATTAAAACATAAAATTCCCCCTCTACTTTCAACAAGAGACGTGGACAATTTTCCACGCAAGTATTTCTCCTCATAAGAAAATGTGATTTTTATGTTAATTCTAATGGAAGATACATAATAATAATTTTAAATTAAGAATAATAATTATTTATTATTTTACATTTCACACTGGACGTCATTTCACTTGGGCCCTTATATTTTAACAAGTAAGATCCTATATGGGGAACTAAAGGGTAGTACAATGTACACATCAAATATAAAGGATTTTTCTTAATATTATTTTCCCTATATTATAACCTTACTTATTGCTATGAAAAAAAAAGAAAATTATTTCAACTGCATATCGTTGAACATTGTAGAGTTTGAGTTGTACACACACTTGTTCACATTTTCAGACACAACAGCTTTGATATTGTCTTATAAGGAATTCTTATGGAGGATGGTATTGGTTTTCTAAAGAAGCTATGACAAATAATTTACAAACGTCCCAACTTGATTCGATTAAAATATAATGTAAATTTTTACCCATAGGATTAATATCTATATGTAATAATTATTGATGCTATGTATAGGGGAATTATAATAACCCACACTCTTTTACTTTAAATCCATAAAATACATCACAAATGTTTAGGCTTCAATTCATAGCAAAGAATTATTTGGAAATGTTATGTGTGTGTGTGTGTCTATGTGTACATTCGTTGTTGAGAGCTGCAGGAAAAAATACATGTTATGAACAACATGATTTTTTTTTAAAACTATCCCCTAAATTATACTCCAGCTTTTCACATGACTCCTACATTTAAGCTTAAGCATTATTATTTACAAAACATATTAAAAACTAGAGGAATTTCTATGCACGCAATCTCTCTTTTCATGTTTTAACTCTTGTGTGTAAAAATCAAGTGCTTTTCTATTACATGCACACTGGAATGTTCCACTATAACATTGTATATATACATGTACATACTATATAAAGCCACAGGATGGGGATTTAAATATGACATTTATTTTCTCTTCCTCTTTTTTAAAACCTCTACATAAATTTTTGAAAATGTTAAGATTTAAACGAAACAATATTAATTTTATGTAAAGCTTAACTTTTAGCAATTTCCTGTAAACGAACGTATTTTGGAGCTTTGCTCGCACCTTTTAAAACTATAATAGAGAAAATCCATTAAAATTATGAAAGAGTTCTTCCACGCGAAAATTTGACTCTTTTACAAATCAACAATAATGGACATATTTAAAAATTATAATAATATTGTCATTTTTCAAGAAGGAAAAGTAAATTAGGAAGCTTAAAATTTATCACATACGTACTTTTTATGCGAAATTTTCCCTAACATTATTATAAAAATGACTATCCCTGAACTTCGAAAGCCCTTTCAGAGTGTGTGTGTGTGTGAAACGGGTGATGGAAATAAATCTGTCACAAAATGAAACCATGTTTTACATCCAGCAGCAGAGCTTATTTAAAGAGAGCTTATATTACAAGGAGCATCTCGCATATGTAGAAAAGTTTCCAAATATCAAATCTCCATGGAAAAAACATTTTTAAAAAAAAGTGGCCAAATTATAGTAGAGAATTTCATGAAAATGCTTTTTCTTATAAATAAAAATAATATAATGTAAATTTTATGAGGTAAAATCTACTATAATCATAATATATATAATGTAATAATAACATTGGAGGACTTTCAGCATACACTTTTCCACCTTTCCCTTCATCGTTAATAATAATCTAAATGGAAAAACCCCTGGTTCTAGTCTTTACGAATTTTTATTAAACAATGATACAGCCTAGGAGCCCTTTAAGCTTTTCGCGTATATAGCTTTGATAAAATATATACTCTTTTAATAAAACTATCTCAACGAGTAAAATATCTTATTTGGATACATCATATGTATTATATGCATATAGTATATTATATATTATACATTGAATGAATAATAATTATCACTTAAGGCGTCTTCTACACTTTTTAATTAACTTATAGCCAGGGACACTGGATGAAAGTAAAGGTTCGGCAAGATTATTATTTACTATACGTACTTGAATATTTTATCTTAACAAAAAACTGTTATATTTTAAATAGGAAAAAACCATGTATTACTATTACTTTTCCCTATAACTTATATATTGTTATTACGACATCCATGCTGGAACCAAAGGCGCCGTCACCAGCAAAAGTGACTTGTTTTCGTCTTTTTTTTAAATTTATTATTTTACACATATATAAAAAAAAAAGAAAAAAAAGTTGTGAATATTTTTGGAGCCTCTTCAAAAAAGAATCCTTGCTCAAAATAGCCTATAGCAAGGGGGAGCATCCAATTCCTTGTGAATCCATGTTGCATGCTTTCTAATTTATGTATAGTACTTTTTAACTTCATACTGACATTTTTTTATACTCTCGCATTAAAGCTATTTGTCGAAACGAAATTACTTCAGATGATATAATGTGTGCGAACTCAATAAGTTGTTAATTATTATGAAAACATCCTTACATTATTTTCCTATATGAATCCTATATGTTAATACATTATAGTTAAGGGCTACACACATAATAGCAAATGTATACTTAATTCTATACCATACACTTTTCCCGTCTTCTATATGTATTTGTAAAATGTATATTATATTTATAATGATAATTGATAGTGAAATTCATATAACGATCGAGTCCGTCCATAAGTAACAAAAAGGTGTGGAGTTACCAATTCCTATGGTAACTTGTACCATGTTACCAATCAGAGTGCCTGTCCCATTATTATATTATCCTGCTCTCTCTCTCTCTCTCTCTATGCTCAACAATAATTATTATTTGCTCCTTACGTACATACAGTAATGCGTCAGTGGGGAAAAGTTATATGAGAAATAGTCAAATGAAACTATTTTTTTCTTTCCTATTAGACAAGAAGGAACGGTACTTAAATAACATTATGCATGTAAAACATGCTTCTCTCTCTCTCTCGCTAAGTGTTACTTGGGTATTCATAAGGAAAAAATCCAGCCTTCTTATGTATGTATGTATATGTATGTATAGATATATAGAAATAATAATTTGCAATTAAAATGTCTATGGAATCGAACAAGATGATTAGACTTGTAATATGTAACCAAAATATAATTATCCTATCCTATACCTATACTCGTATTATACATTATTAGAAATGATAAAATTCCGTGAGAGAGGATATACATTCAACTTACATATATTTACGCATATATAAGTTTTCAAAAGGGGAAATAACGTTTGGAAAAAAAATTCCTTTTGGTAAAACTCAAAAATACGTAACTGCGATGATGATGTTTTTTTTAAACAAACTATGCCTCCGCCTAAAAAAATTGTGATGGTAATGTTTCTCATGAGCTTAAATAGTAATTATACACATACATCTTGAATACATGTTGGAGCACAGGGAAAATGAATTTTTCCATGTTCCTTATAAAACCAATGAGAGAGAATAGTGGTTCTCTTCCTATGTACGGAATTACATTCTCTTGGTAATTAACCATGCTTTTTTAAGCTTCCCCCCCCCTCCCTGCCTTTTAAGGTATAAACTTATACTCAAAGGCTGTAATACCAAATTGGTGAAAAAGAAAAGAGAAAAAAAAATACGAGTCTTGATTATTTACCTTTGGAGCTTTTTTTCAATTTGTGTATTATATAGGGTAACTTTTGAAGGGAGGAAGAAAACAATTTTTGGGGGTTTCGGCAAAGAATGCTGCTGGCGCAGTATATGGGGAGAAGTGTTTTATTTTTAATGGAAATTATTTACTGATTAGAAAAAAAAAGGATTACTCATATTAGTTTATGGATCATCATATGAAATGAGATCAAATGGGCTCAGTGGAGAGAGATAGTGCTTTATAGATGAGACTAGAGGATGAGTTAGTATCGTAGTCCGTGGATGATGAAGATTGGTGATGAGAGCCGTTCCCACTGGAGACGGAATTATTGGTGGAGGTGGTGAGACCGTTATTATTATTGTTGTTAGCGGATGCGGTGCTCGTACTGTTATTAGAATTATTGTTGTGATTGTTGTTGTTGTTGTTGTTGTTGTTGGGGTTGTCATACATGATATCTTGATTTTCAATTTTTAGGCCATGATTTCCAATCCAGAATGAACTATGGTTATGATTATGATTGGCATCTATGTACGTTGCTGATTGAGGGGATGGTGTGGAATATTCATAGTGGTGGTAAGAATTGGACTGTTGTTGTTGCTGTTGCTGCTGTTGTTGTTGTTGTTGTTGTTGTTGCTGTTGCTGCTGCTGCTGTTGCTGTGACTCCATGGAGTAAGAACTTTGTCCACGGAGGGAAGCCGGAATATCATCTTCGGTAGTGAGCCAGGGTTGATGTTGATACTGGATTTGCTCGTAGGGTGAATAGATTGGAGGAGGTTGATCATAGTATTCAATTTGACGGCTGGAAGGATACTGGGAATAACTCTCCAGACCATTTTGAAGCTGGCTGTGTTGATGTTGATGGGAATGCTGATGGGACTGATGATGATGACCATGCATTTGACCATTACTTGCATGAAACTGAGCAAAGGGAGGTTGACGATTGACATAAGGTTGTTTACCAGCAAATTTTATGAGTTGCATAACGGGGCTACTCTTGCAGCGCTCATCTGATTGAATCCCATCACACTCTGTGTTCTCCAAAGGAGACATTTCTGGTGTGGGGAGGTTCACTTGCTGATCCAGCATATTCGTCAAATGTGATTGTCCTCCCTGATTTTGATGCTCCATTGATGATGGCTTCACCATTATCTGTGGCTGAAGTACGGATCCACCATTCCCTGTAAATAATGATAAAAATACAGGATATGGTTATACGAGCCATAAGGTACTCACAATTTTAACTATAAGATGCTTCAACGGTAATTGGAAGGAGATCAATTTCAAAATTATAGTCAAATCTCGTTTTTTAGCTTTTCCTCCAACGTTTGGGTGGATGAGGCTATGCTTAAAATTACAGATAGGAAATTTCTCATGCTTTCACAAGCTATGGTTGCTCTGAAGACATAAAAAGATAGTGCGAAAGTCAAGAAATTGCAGTTCTGATTTTTTTCGAGATAGAGCTAAAAAAAAAAGTAAGTCAAGTATTTTGAACCATCTGTTGTGTTACTTGCCAAAAAATTACAAGAACATGTTAAAATATGTTGCTCAATAGGAGGACATATAATAATGATATGCTGCTAGATAATGTAGATATATGTACATGTTTTTGAGATAAATTTGCTTGTAGGGAGAATATACAATTATAATGTAGTTCATATAATATTCTATGGAAAAAACGAGTCAATCGTTCGTCAGTTGGTGGAGTGAAATCAGGTGGTAATTGTTCTGCTATATAGTGTGTGAGTATAGTATAATCATGGGCTAAAGGTAACGGTGGTGAGGGAGTACGAGGAATTATAACAATGGCTCAGTTAAATCTCCCACTAACCAACATAATATTATAAATATAGTAAAGTGTGAACAGAAATCTGTACATACTCACGATCCTGAAGCATTCCATTATTTAAGGGTATACAAGGGAAGAAAATTTTATATGAAGTGGTCCTGTATGGAAATTGACGTGTGTTGTGTATACAAAAAAAAACCATGCTCAAAACTTTACCATGCTCATGATTGGCGGTGTATATTGTAGAGAGCATCAATTGTTGAGTGATAAGGAGCGAGCTTTATGATGTCAGTGATTTTACTAATTTTCTTAAACTATATTTTCCATGTATAAGAATTAAAGGGGATATTTTTCTCCTATGGATTTACAGTTGTTTTTTTTACAGAGAGATCATAGGGCTCCGCTTTAGTTTTAAGGGAAATGAGAAAAAAATAGGGAAACTGTGAAAAGTTTTGATGGTGGAAGATTTTTTCCTAGGAAAAATATTATACTCCTTGTTCTGTATACTAAAAGTATTACGCATGTATTTTAGGTGGCACATATAGGAAAAAGTATAAAATATTCAAGTAGCAATAAAAATTCCCATGAGTTTTTTCCTACATAACAAGGATTGGATTGGAGCTTTATCTCAAAATGATGACTTGACAAGTCTCACACTTCTATTTTTGAGAGAGACTTATGATTATCATTAAAATTATTTACGCCGTGAGTATATAAAAAAAATCTTTTCTATTCCACTTATTATTATTATGATTATGATTTTATCCTCCGTTTTTCTCGCCAAGTAGTTATCCTGAATTGTTCAAATTACCTTTCTTATTGTCTATCGGGTCATTAATACCAATGCTATAGTCACTCCTATAAAGTTTTCATAATCCATAACTTTTTAGCATGAGTGGACTCTACACATTTCTATCCACGTCCATATGATTTTAAATGCTTTTTCTACTACTACACTCTATATAAAAAGAGTCAGCTCTAATCTAATAATTACATTCTCGTTAATTTTACGGAATTCCCATAAATCAGAATGGGAAAGGTATTTGAGCTGTGTAGGAGTACATGCATAGTTTGTAGCAACTATAAGGTTGACATTTTTCGAGCTTGAATTCCTTTTGGATGATGGGAGAGAAAAAAGTTGGTGACAGAAGAAAGGAAAAATGAAATTACCATTGGGAAGTGTGCCACGTCCACGGAAGTCTTTAGTATGATCCAGGTCTGGGCTGGCAGTGGGTGAAGCATCAGGTGTATGAAAACCAGGGAATGAGTACTGTTCTTGAGTATGTGGGAGAAGCATTTCATTTGTACGGCGGCCGCCACCACCACTTCTTTTCGTTGTCTTACGTCTCCTCGGACGGTACTTATAATTCGGATGAGCTTGCATATGAAGAACACGGAGACGCTCTGCTTCCTCGATAAACGGTCGTCGATCATCTGTTGTCAGACTGCGCCATTTTTTCCCTGCAAATGAGAAGCTTCCGAATTAAACACAGTTCTAACTTGAAAAAATCCTCATGTATTTAAATGTATGAAGAGAGAGAGAGAGAGAGAGAGAGAAGAAAAAAACTTATGGTAACACTAATGATTGTAATGTTGCACATCACACGTGGACACAAGACGGATGATGAATATTACTCTTAAAAAACTACCCTGTCCATTTCCCTGTACATACAAATGCAATCATGCATATACACAAGTATGTGTGTATAGTATGTGCAACTCTTCCAACGTTCAGTTCTTCATCTGATGAAGTAATTTCCCCTGACTTGGCAATGTTTTGAACGTATGTGTATGTTAATTATTGTGATTACATTATCGAAAGTCAAGGTAGCTCCTTGCAACGTAATTCAATGTAATTGGAAAAAATATATACACAACTTTTACACTTTTAATGTCCATCTTGATCACAGGATTATTTATTGCGCTTCTTCCAACAGAGAGACTGCTCAGAGTCCTTAAGAGCTTTTCCCTCATACCAAAGTCTCGGATGATGGTATGTGCTTGAAATCGTTAAAAGCAAGGACTAAGAGAGAGAGAGAGAGAGAGATTGAGTCAAGTCAAAGTATGTACTTTTTTTTTAAAAGGTAGCAAATGAGAGAGTAAAACTTGCATTGCTATTATTAGAATACGTGTGTTGTGTGTGTGTGTGTGTGTACATCTCATAAGATAGACGGATAGTTCATTAATCACAGAGGGCAGGTAATTGTCCAGATAATGCCATGCCGTCAGGGTGTCAATCAGAGAGATGAGATCATTACTCACACAACAGCAAAGCCACCCTGGAGGCTCGTCCTTCTATTCTTTACCTTTGCATTTCTTTTATTACTCTGATCTTTGGAGCTTAAGGATTTCTGAGTGTGTGTATAGTTGTATAAAGATAGGTAGAGAATTTCTTGTAGACAAATTCGAACACCATTTAGTTATTGTAAGATGTGTTGGTTATATTTATATAGTAACTATTTATAAGAGAGTCTCCAGAGTTGGAAGGCAATAAAACAGCATGAGAGTCTTAGGCAGCTGTTGTAGAGCGTATATCTAGGGGTAAGATCAATATAATTAAAGGAATCTTGAGGAATAATAATATTGTTACCAATAACATAATAGTGTGAGTATTGTTAAGAGGATTTTAGTTGGATTTTCTCTAGTACGTAACAATCATGTCGTCCCTTAATCCAATTATTATTGTCGCACGTGTCTACATGAGTAATTATTGTAGTAACCGCTCATTGCATTGTGTTTGTATGTACACTTCATGTATAAATATAATTATCTCTCCTTACATTCATTCAAACACTTGTAATTCTTATGGGAGAGCCTTAGCTATAGTGCCAATACTTATAATAAGTTTACATATATTTTATTTACTCATTCTTTTTCTAGAGCTTCTTTCTTAGATCTAAATAAAAATTTGCCCATTTTTTTTATGAAAGGGAAAAACATGGGATACTTTTTTCACGTACGAACTTATAACTTTTCCGGTACTCATCTCATTTCTATTAGGAGTTGAAAAAAGGAGAATTTTTTAACAATTAGTAAATACAGGTAACTCAGACTTGTTAATTTTCAAGGTGCATAAGAGATTGAGGTGACTATCAGGAATATGACTGAATGTTCTAGTAAATACAGGGAAAAAAAGTAAGTGGAGTGACTTTGATAGGAAAATAGAAATTGGGACTC
>JAQFXU010000634.1:0-45425 GCA_034693705.1 Spatulosminthurus flaviceps | reverse complement strand
CGGCAACATAAGCCCGAAAATTTCGGGTCCAAACTGGGAACGGGTGCTGCGTTAAATAATTTTAGTCGGGTTTCTGTCTGTAGGGTGTCGGGAACGGGTTCCTCAGAATTTGTACCCATTGCGCATACTATTTCGCATGTTTGGTAGGCTATTTTTACTATTTTATACTATGCAGCTGGACAAAATTTTAATCGATTCTGGCCTTCTAATATTTTTTCATCATTTTCTGTACTTTTTACAATTATGTTCATGCTTTCGCATGCATATATTCATTTTAATGCAAGAGCATCTACCGTAAGTCGGTGTGGGAATTAGTTTGTCAGTAAATAAATGGTGACGTTTTACACTAAATACATGCCAATTGTAACGAATCTCGGAACCAATTGTAACTATTGGTAGCGGTTCTGAAAGCACAAACTTTGAGATGAAAAGATATTAGTTAGTTTCTTATAGAGTATTTTTAAAGAAAAATGAGGATAATTCAAGCTTTACATGAACTTTCTTCATGCCGGGGCAATATTAGGGGATAAAATACAATTTTTGGTATGTCTTTAGTGCAAAATTTTGTTCATGGTCTTCCATTCATATATGTACATTTTAATGCCAAAGCATCTAGGAAAGAGTGAGTTCCATTTAAGTCCATTATGTGGACATGCACTTTATCCGTTTGGAGCCCCTATATGGTAAAGGTAGGGGGTATAAATTTGGTAAAATGATGAAAATCGGTAGTATGCATTACAGAATAAGTATTTACTTTTTTTATGCTATACTTCTTCGGTTTTGCTCAACAACAAAGTGAACAACAAGTGGGAAAATATCCTGTTGTGCGGTTGGAGAATTGTCTTTATTCTCATACATATATTCTCACTTATACACACGCCAAGAAGGGAGAGCGGAGGGTCGAGCTGGATTTTGCTTCTAGGGACCAAAGGCAGAGAGAAGGGTACCTTAACTTAGCTAAAATATAACTTCCTTTCATTTCCCATCGCTTCAGTACTACCATCTATAAAAATGCCGTCCTTCAAGGCATTTACTTCCACGTGGATCAAAAAACAAGCGTGGTACCAGCATCCCGTTCTACCAATATAGCTTAAATACGGCTTTCTAAAATCAATGACGAGTTTCCGCACCGGAACGTTTGTATACAACACTTAACAAAGCAGTATATTTCCTCTCTATGTACTCTCCTCAAGAAGCTATGAAACAGAACTCTGACCACGCGGTTCAGCCCAGTCAAAGACCTTTTCAACGACTGCCTACTACCGGCCATGTTTGTTAAATTTCCAGACCACGCTGTGAGCCAATATTAATATACGATCCTGCATTAGTGTCTTGAAAAATCAGAACTTTCCAATTTCATGTCAATAAATTACCAAGCATATGAAAATCCTCTCTGTATTTACCTCTTCTACTATTGCTTAGTTAAAGTACACAAAACGTCATGTTCAGTATTTCGTATTTCCCCTTAAGATTTTATCAGATTTTTATTAACGACCTTACAGAGTCCAATGACTGTTGCCTCTCCAATTTGTTTACCAAAAACAGGTCCAAGACAACAATAGTGATTCCGAGCCCATATCGTCAGTATACTTGCAGTGTTGCAGGAAGGCTATCGGCTAAAAAGCAACAATAAAGGACTTAAAGCAAGACAATGTTGAAAAATATATTTTTCATACCCTAAATTACTACCTCTACCCTTTAAAAACCTTTTGTAGAAGGACAAATAGCTGGTGGGTTGTTGTTATTCTTCCATTCGAGGCTACTATGTATTTCCTTGACTAAAGTATCAGAGTGAAGGAATGGGCTACCCTATTTGTTGTTAGTATGTATGCGAAATAATGGCATGTACATATATCTCAAGGTTTACACAAATAAACGCTGCGAAAGTTGGTGAATGTAAACTGTACAAAGCAACTTTGCAGAGTCCAATCCAAACATCCAAGCAAGGGGAGCGGGTAGGTTCAAAAATACGTTTGCAAGGAATTGTCCTTGTTATTTGCTACGTACAAAAACGTATTTCCTGAGAAAGCGATTGCGTCACCCCCCCAAACCTGTTCATACGTGTTTCATTCCGTAGCTGTGTAGCCCAATTCATTCAACCTTCAATACGTTCGTATTGCTCTCACAATCCGAAGTTGGATTTCGCCAGAACAACATGAGAGTTTAGTCTTTGTCTTTTAAAGCTTTATATTATTGTCAATATACGTTAGGTACTTTATATTTTTGAAATAATCCAGTGGAGTTTTTAAAGTTGACCGTAGTTCACAGTCTAAGAAGAGAAGGGTATTTTTGTTATTGGTAAGTTTTGTGGGGTTCCTAAGATTTCTATTTATAGAATTGGTGAAGTTGGGAGTTGTGAAAGTAAACAAAAGGTTTGAGGTGTCCGTCCGTGCTGTTTTGAGGACTAGGACGTTATTTTCTGGAATAAATAGTGTCCAGCGTGGAATTTTTTGGTTTAGTTGGCGAGTCGAAGTTAAGCTATGAAGGTGTTGAGTTTTTAGAGGATTTCAGTATTTCTAATTAAGTGTTCATTTTGGGTAAAAACTTGAGAATTTTATTGAATTAATATTAATTAATTAATTAGTTTTTGTAAACGAGCCATTATTATCAGCCATTATTGTAATAATTATTATTATCGTTAAGCAATATTGTTTGCATTTATTGAAGAGTATATTGTTAAGATTATAGTAAGGAATATTGGGTTGAAGAGTTTAGAATATTGTCATTGAATTAAATACTAAATCCATTGATTTTTTATTGAATTTGCAGGCTTCAGACTTCAGAGTATTGAATTTGATTTGCGGCTAAGCCAAGCGATTTGCGATTACGTTGTGCCCGACTTAATTTGAATACAGGTAAATATTCTTGTTTGTTCAAGCAAGGGCAAACTATATTAAAGTATGAACAACGTATTAATTTCTGATCCTTTTCTTTACCCACCAAGTGGGGAAGATACGCAATCGTGTGGAGGGACCTTCGACGTGACAAGAAGAGACGCATTTTTTGAGTATACCAAGAGGCAGTTTGACATCGCTTGGGAAAGTACGAAGAACAAAGGAAGTTATTTGTTTGAACAACCTCACAAGAAGGATTGGAACTTGTATATTCCGGATACTCCAGAATCATTATCACCAACAGAAGACGACATGAACGCCGATCAGTTTTTGGGAACTCAGCTGGTGGAAGAGGGGATGTCATTTTGTAGTAATACGAATGACGTAGCACCAAGTGCGGATGAACTAAGCTGCTCGTTGGATGTGGGAAATACTGGGGAGTCGATGCTTGATTCACCTCAGTTCAACGATAGGGACTTATACAGCGAACAATTAATGTATCTTGAAGAATATTTGAAGAATGAGAAAGCGGCACAGACTCCGCAAGTAGCGGATGAAATGGTTTTAAAGGAATATTTCCCAGACCTGACCTTGCAGGAATCATCTATGCCTCTAACCGTTTCTCCGGAGGAATTTGGTATTGATATTCCTCCGTTTAGCGCGGAGCCCACACCTTCAACTGTGGATCAAGAAGTTATTGTTAGAATAACTCACATTACCCCACCACCTCAATACGAAGAAGCAATTCAATCTAGCAAGCCTAAGCGAAGAAACGGGCGCAAGACAAGTTTAACCGCAAGACAATGCTCGGAATCGCCCGGCTACGAATTTGGCGGAGGAACTGTTATTAAGACTGAACCCCCATCCCCTGATACCACTCAAGATGTGAAGCCAACTATTGGTTGTAAGCGCACTAAGAAGAATAATGCCAATTCCAAAGTAACAACTAGTAGTGCCAGTTTTGGGGAAAATACAAACAAGAGAGTCAAGCTTTACGAGCTGGATGTTCCCAATGCGAAGAATGCAAAAGCAGCCTTCATGAATCGGCAAAAGAAGAAGGAGAAGATGCTTACTTTGACCCGAGAAAACGAAGAGTTGAATAGTAGATTAGAGACGCAACGGAGTGAACTCGAGCAGGCTCAGCAAAGGGAGTTGGAACTGCAAAATAAGCTGGAGGAACATCAGCGCAGAACTCAAGCAGCAACCGGCCTCAATCGAATACTTCTGTCTGCCAAGGAAGTTTTGGAAACCGTCATGGTTCCTCTTCATCAGAAATACGGACCGTGGAATCTCCAAGTCGCTCCGTGGTTCCGGAACGTAGAAGCTGCAATGACTTTGACAGGAGAAATCCCCGCAAACCTTGGTGGTAATGACATGACAAGCAAATTTATTACAATTCATTTGAATCCTGAAGATAGGGTAGCAATGGTAGACTACCGCCCAGATGTCCCGGTCCTTCCTGCTAGTATGCCCCAGTAGTCGTCGCAGTTGTTATGCATCATTGTTTGGAAACCGTTTTTGACTCGTTTTATTTTTATTTTTGCTCCTGCACTTGAATTTCTGTAAGTCACCTTTGCGCAGTGAGGTGAATTTTGTAAAAAGTAAATAATCTAAGGCTGGCAGAATGGATTTTTGTATTGAAGGAATTTAGTGAGTAGGGAGGAAAACATTTCAGTACTGTTATTAATTGTCGACTATTACTGTTTTACTATTACGCTATAGTTAGTACATGTACGTACTTAAGTACGTAAAGGTATACATTTGTATAATTGTGTTACATGCATTGATATTATTCAGTTATGGTGAACAGTTGCCCACATTTTGTCGGCAAAGCTTTTTATTTTAATGTGAAATGGTATGTCATGAATTTGATGGACGGGGTGAAAATAATTTTTTATGAATTGTTCCGCAAATTACGTGATTCTACACTTAAAATGTAACGTTATTCCAAAACTGTAGCTCATCAAAACGTGGACTTTATCTTGCGCGATGAGTTTTACAGAGTGGGATTGCAATATTATTTCTGTGAACTTACTTTAAGCAACATAGGGAAGCAAATTAGCTTAAAAGTCAAAATGAAATTATAAATTATTATGGAAATTCTATACTAGGACGATGACTACTCTTGCTATGAAAAAAGAACGTGATGTTACTCTTATTCTATACGGAAAGTGCTTCTAATCTTATAAATATGTTGAATTAATTGTAAATGTTGTAAAATCTCATTATGTAAGTACAGAGAAATTATTTATAGTATTTGTTTTCAAAAAAATAGTAGTTTTTGTGAAAACGTGTAAGTATGGACATACTGATTGTGAGTGAGTGTAAAAAATAAAAACTTCAAAATCCAACTTTAATAAGTACACTGTAAATTCGAGTTTATTGCTTCATTATTGTTAAATTGATTTCTTTTATTAGGTTTTATTTACTAGCACATCACCCTTCTTTGCTCACGCAGGGCTATGTTTACCTCACTTTTAATATTCTTACATTCTGAGTCTAACCATCCAGCTTCGTTAGAGTCAACTAAAATAATAATAATAATTTATTCGGGTCGATTTTCGGCCTAGGCCCTTACAACCGTACTTACAGACGATTCAGAAAATGGTTACACAAGTCATACTATTTAAGTTAGAGTCAACTATTTAATGTCATCCTTTACAGGTCATTACTACCTTTCTGGCTGCCTCCCAGGTCATATCGTTAACAACTTTTATCTTACGTTCCGCTGTAGTATTCTTGGTCAGTAATTTACTAACAATAAGTCCATACACTTACCTAGGATTAATTTTTCCATCGTTTGGACAGTTTTATGAAGCGATGCAAGCAACGTAAGTCAAAATAGCGTTAGCAAATGACGCTTCGACAAAAGTGACTGCTTAGTCTGAAATAATCAAACTATATTTAATTATGAGCACTTTCTGTTCAATTGTAAGGCAACAAAATCGGGTAGAAATAATCCAAAATTCATTGAAATAGCGCGAGACATATTATTACTGCTTCAAAGCCTCATTATTATTCAAAATAATACCAAAAAGATATGTTACTACGAAACTTCGTGTATCCAATCCTATACAATGTATGTTTCATGCTGGATAAGTCGCTCACAAGAATAAAAGGATAGCGCTTGCTTGGCTATTGATTGAGTGATTAAAGTCAAGTTTATTTATTGGTTCAATATTTGTTAAATTGGTTTCTTTTATTACATTTTATTTATTTCCTCGTCACCGTTCTTCGTTAGAAATTGGGGGTCTTTCATGTACTTATTCCAGTCCTATATGTGACACTTTACAGACATGCAATGTATGTATACATGCAGACTTACCACATTTAATATGAATACATTGTTAACATCTTGTCCGAGGATATATGAGAACACGAAATTGGAATTGGAAGTAGAAATTCTTGTTTTGACTGTTTGTCAAGTAGACTTGGAAATTAATGTCCGACTAGGGTAACCACGGACGGCCAGAAGGCACGGATGTACTGGCACCGTTCTCGGCAAATGACCAGTGTGTTGTCCTTTACTGCAATCTCTTTTTCCAGCTCAATGCGAACTTGACGGAGCTTGTGGAGAGCATCTTCTGCATTCCGTAACTGTGCCTCCATGGCAGACTGAGATCTAGCAATTTCATGAACCTCTTCAATCAGAGCAAATTGGGCACAGTCTCGGACGAGCTCCGTATTAGGGCGGTAAGTCCTATTGTATAGACGGGTTTGAGCTAACTTCAACGCGCTCTCCACTGGGTCACCTCGTAAGGCTCGTTTGATATCCTCAATTCCCAGTTCAGCCTTGACCATCTCTTCCAAAACCAATTTAAGTTGATGTTCTAATCTTTTCTTTTGAGCCTCAGTTTCAGCCATTCTGCGAGACATGGCAGCTTCCACATTGTCAGCCTGAGCTCTGAGTTTGCATGCAAGGCTGTTCAAGAGTTCCGGAAGGATCTCTCGGAGTTTACAAGATGCACAGCGTTCACGCTCTCCTTCCTCCATATTTCGTCTAGTCATTGTTTCCCACTCACAAGAAGTAGCCATACCTTCTTGAAATCTGGCTACTCCAGGATAATTAATCAGAGTTGGATTCCCTGGACGAAGTCGTGAAGCGCATTCATCAATGCGAAAAGCTTGGAGTTTATCACTCCATTCTCTTTCCAGTCTCTCTTTTGCCGCTCGGATTCTACCTATCTGATCTCGCACGTTTTCCCCAAATTCGTTAAGTCGCTGTTGTGCCATGACAACCATGTCACGCTCCTTCTGCAGTTCCTCCTCCACATCATCCCTCGTCAAGTCTATACCAATCCGGGAGAGTCTTCGACGGAGACACTCATTAACAATATGAAGGATCAAGTCAGAAGTGGCTCTGATAGCATTTTCAACTCGAGTCCTCAGCTCCTGCAAAAGTCTAGTTTCTTCCCGCATATCAATTATCATTCGTTCTAGCTCCTTCCAGAAGTAATAAACATCTTTGCTTCGCCTTTTCAGCCGCTCTGTGGAGATCCGCTGCAATGCTATGGTCTTCTCATTGACCTCCTGGCCCACCCTTTTTCCTTCAAATCGGACACATTCAGCGTTAGCAAACGTATCCGCTGCAGTGTTCTCTTTCGAAAGAGTCAAGCAGCGCATTTCGTCCATAGAATGTCGGAGGAGGCCATATTTCGATACATTTGGTTTGATGAAGTTCAGTTCCGAGATATCCACTGGCGAGCAGTCCAGGGTGCAGTCAACGTTGTTATGTACGTAAGGTGGTTGTGGCTGAGGCAGTCCGCAT
Source organism: Spatulosminthurus flaviceps (assembly GCA_034693705.1). Taxonomy (NCBI): domain Eukaryota; kingdom Metazoa; phylum Arthropoda; class Collembola; order Symphypleona; family Sminthuridae; genus Spatulosminthurus; species Spatulosminthurus flaviceps. The sequence goes on along the minus strand of JAQFXU010000634.1, from coordinate 37,823 downwards.
ATTACCATCTCGTCCTCTGGTGACGGGCACTGGTTACAGCATGGGTTGGCGTATTCTCGGAACTGCTGTGGTATTTGACAGCAAGTTGTCCCCATTGGACCTGGACAAGGAGGTGGATAGTCATTCATGGTACATCTCTCTGATTCCGACTGCATCTTTGGGCTTTATTGTATCTCTATCTCTGTAAAAACCATTAAATCCCTTGAATTGTTTATACTTTGACTTATGTAATTCCGGTGCCTCACTTGTCTGCGAGGTGCTTCAATGACTGCTGATTGTACGAGACTGGCTTGGTTCATGCCTATATACGTGTAAATTTCAATTGCACAGAAGCAAATAATACGGCAATATGTGCACCTACCTTTTCGTGGTGTATAGTCAGGCAGGGTTAGACTTGAAGTGACTTGTAAATAATAATAGTTTTTGGCTAGTGTACAAAATGTATTGAACTTCCTTACTCATACATACATATTTTTGTGATTCGTGAAATCGTGATTCGCGACTCCCTATCTCAAGTCAGTATTTTCACCAAAAGCGACTCTATGAATTCACAGGTTACAATGTCACGATCACAAAGGCATGGAGAGAAATGAAAAAATTCGGGTCGGGTGACAGCTGACAGTGCGACGTGCAAACAACACAGATTGGGAAGGAATGTAGACGTAGATAGGTCGGGCTCGGATTTCGGATGAATGTTTATCGTGTGTGCTATTATTATCGACGTTTGTTTTAAGTTGTAAGTTGTAATATTCTTTTGTAGGAAGCAATGAATGATGTTTTTTCGTCAATGCTTTCTTCTTTCTGTGTTGCCTTTGCTTTGCCGTAAGAGTAAAGTAAGGAGTAAGCACTAAGCAGTCGTTGAGGCTTTCTTTTATTCTTCCTCGTTATTATGTAGTTGTTGTTGTTATTATTATTTTGTTTCGTTTTGAATTGGCTTGGTATCGAAAGCAAAGAAAGGTTTGGAATCGAGTCAAGCCAAAGCAACGCAAAGCTATTCGATATTATTATTTTTGGATAAGAATCAAAGATCGCAGAAAAATTTTTAGAAAAATAATAGTAATCTAATTCGTATTTTTTTTCAATAGCAGTAGTATCCTTGAAAATTGTCAACAAAATTCTGCTGCTATTTTTGCGTGCAGGTTTAATAATGTTGTAGCTATTCCAACTTCGTAGTTTCTAGATAATCTAGATTGGGTTGTTAGAAAGTTACTATAATGAATCCTTATGAGATCCTAAAAACATATATTATTTTAGGATCGACATGAATACTGAAGAGTAAGAGTACTGAATTGGCAGCTAAAATTGATTTCCGGGAAATATTAGTTTGGTCGATTTCGTAGGTGTGTCAGGCTATATGAGCTCACTTTTGCGCCTTCCCCAATTGTCTTGCGAGAATTTTCATTCTAAAACTAAGCAGTAATATAAATTCAGTGCGTATAATGTATAAATAGTAAAGTAGTAGTAACATGCACATGCAACCTGGTATCGTCAGTCTATGGCTTGAGGACGACGGAGAAAAGTAGGTGAAATGGCTTTGAGTTTTTGACAGGTATAATTTGTAGTAAATCAGATATGAAGGTCTAATCCGATGGGAAATGTTCTTGAACAGGGCGTATTTAATGGTGACAAATAATTTTTTTATTAATAAAATGTTTCATTACGACTGCTTAGTATGTAAACGTTTATTTGAATTTCACGTTTCACGTTTCCCCACAATAATGTTTACAAGGAAGGTTGTGGATCGTGTTTACTAATAATAATTATTATTGATTTTTTATTATTTATATAATGCTTATATGATATATTTTATATATTAACTTTCTAATATATGAACGCCGCCGGATCTTTCTTAAACAACTACAAATATAATGATAATTCCGCCGGATTATTTTTCTATATATGTACATACATGAATAACATTAATGAAGAATGCTGCTGCAGATTTCCGTAGTACACAATAATATTAATACAATAATAATTACTACTATATGTAAATGTAACGAGTTGACAATAGCTATATACATAACTACTATAAAGTAACTTACATGGCACAAAACTGACAAAAACCTTAGACTATGTACACTTGATTGCATTTTTAATAATTATGACATCTGACATAATTAGGTAAATCAGGGAAGATATCCGTTTTTTACAGGTAAAGAGTTTCTACTGAATTAATAATGACGCATTATGAATAGATTATATGTAATATATTATATGTATGTACTTTACCAAGTAAAGTCGTAAAGATTGTACAGGGTTTGGTCGTATCATTATTCCCCTTTCGAACTTGGCTTTGCATTTCAACAAGGTGATTATTATATTGATTTTTTTCTTCATCATTATACATACGTACCATATATATTTTAAATACTTGTTTCAGGTTACCGTTTGACAAAACTTATATGTAACATATTGATTAGTAGTAGTATGTGGTAATAATAATAATTCTCAGTCTCTCTACCATGCAAATACACAGACCTTCAATGGGGCTGAGGTTTCACCAGGACTAGTCAATTTCAAATAATATTTAATAGCTACATAGCATTTTTTTCCCAAGTAAATTTTCTTGCGTATTTCCATATACAAATAGCTTGAATTAATATTACTGATCCTTAAGACATATAACAATAATAACACATTATTACAATCAAAAAGAACAGAATATTTAATTGACTGCTAGGCCCTGAAATCCATGTGTGGATAAAGTCAATTGTTCAAGAATGCGATCCTGCCCTAAACTCAAGAGGCTATCTTTGGCTCGACTTCGAACTTGAGGCGTGGGATCACTTTGAGCGAGGTAAGCTAATTGTTCCGTTGCACTGGTCACTTCCAAAACTGAAAGGAGGAGACATGCTGATTCCCGATCCAAGTTCCAGTCTGATTCCAGCATCTCTTCTGCAGTACTAATGAATTCTAGCCTGTAGGTGTGGATACATGACAAGTCTTGAATGTATTCCCGGACGGCCATTGCTGCTTCTTTCTCCGGGGAGATCAGCCATCGCATCAATGACATTAGCACTTTCTTAGGGGGAAGCCGTTCTCCCAATGACTTTACCAAATTCACCACTTCATGAGATTCCCCTTGTAATCGGGCTTGGAGCAGTTCTGCAAACATACAATTATCATTATAAAACAGCGAAAAAACAAGTCACCATAATTTATCATTAGGTTCCGTTGGAATTAAAACCTATAATTCTTTTTCCATCAACAACTTGTTACCAGCGCAGTCCCATGCACCTTTAATGTCACTGTAACGAATGCAAAATTAGTAATTGAATAAAAAGGTTTGCATACCTTCATCCGCAAGCTGCTCAACGAGTTTATAGAAAGTGTTCTGATGTGGTGTAAGGAACAACTGGAACTGGAAAACAGTTAGCACTGCCGAAGGGTTCAACTGATCCCCATTGCCAGTATCAAGCATTGCCTGAGTAAGGATTTTTGCAACACGATTACTCAGTTGAGCCTCTTTGGGATGCTTGTAATTGACCACGGGACGGATTTCAAGTTCTAGGCCGTGAACAGCCATATCAGCAGTTGTAACCAAAGGACAATGTGATGTTGTGTCTGTAATCCGCTCCCACAACAGCTGCAGCGTTGGGAATGCTGCCAAATCAACAAGTTTCCCTCGCCCCATAGGATGCTTAGCTTCTTTCACGATTTTCCCAATAATTCCTCCTTGTTCCACTAATTTTGATACAGCCACCCGCTCACGTGTCTTCAGTGGCCCGAAAGAACCTAGATTCTGTTTACAAAACAAACAAATTAAAACTTAACAATGAATTTACAAAATAAAGGTTTCCAGTAATTACTATTGTAAGCGTAAACGCCTTTTCTTTTGTCATGAACCACTAAATTTTTGCCTGCATACATACCTGAACAAGTTGTAGACAAAGATTAATATGAGTTTCCAATGCCAGATCTAATTGTGCATTCCCCGTTACAAGTGGAATGGGTGGGCTGCAAGCTGATCGTGCAGGAGAAGGGCTCCTGGAATGTGTTTGACCACCGAGGGAGGAAATGCCAGAGTCTGTAGTTCTTGCAGTCATCTTAGGATCAATGATTTCCTGAAAAGCCATTGCATGTAAAAATACTTAATTTTTTATGCCTCATACAATTCTCTCATTAAAATCCTATTTCCAAAGAGAAGTTACAAAAAAGTACAAAAATTAGTTTGTCAAAACATTCATCATTCAAGAGAAACCGAATCGAACTCACAGTGGAAGGACGATGGCGGGCATATCGTTCAGATACATTAAAAATTCGGTTTGAGCCCACAGTCGGGCTTTCAGAAGGAGGGGGTGGGGGTGATGCAGACGTCACATAACTATCGTCTCCCTCTTCCACCACCACAGAATCCAAAAAGTCAAAACATTCAAGAGCCGACTCAATATTCAGGCTGGAGCTTGACGAGGAATTAACAACACCCGGTCCATCCTTTCCAGACCAACAAGAACGAGCACCCAAACAGGAAGAGAGACAAAACAAATAGAAAGAATTAGCATTCAAAGTGGTAATATAGTTGAAATGTTATTACCATGCAGTAATTATATTCCCAGTTACCATAATAAGCAATAATGACTATACAATAAATGAAACCCCTTCCATTCACAGACTGGCATTGAACAATTACATTATCCCAGAACTATCCAATAAGTTAAAGATGAGACAAAGATTTTAAACTTGAGACACCCCAAAATTTAAAGAAGGCAACAATGGCATCATCATTTTTAAAAGGTCAGTATCCAATGAAGCGTATGATTACGTAAATAAGTGATGGAAAACCTTTAGGTAACCATCAATAAACCTGTTAATTAACTTCTGAAAAAACCCTTAAACAGTAAAGCACAGTGGTTACAGTACTGAACGATACTTACATGGATCATCTTCTCAAGTTCAGCTAAATAATCTTCGAGATTCTCAAGTTCAGGCCACTGTCCTTTGATATCTTCAAGGAAGCTAATTAATTTTAAGATGGAGTCCTTGAGTGTCTTAATACTCTCGCCAGATTCATCATCATCCATAATCAGCATAACTCCATTTCGGCTATGAGTCAATCCATCGAGTTCATTATCTTCCAATACAGTGGACTCCTTAGGTTTCACAATTCCTCTCTCCGGCTCATTTGTATCTCGTTTCTTCATACTGAAATTTCCCGTTGGATCTGAGTTCAATGCTGAGGATTTATTTTGTAAGTCCTGTAATTTACTCTGAAGCCTGGCAGATTTGCTGCCTGTGAGGGAGCTAAACCGGAAGGAACTAGTTTCAATGGTGTCATCAATAGATTCGAGGGTTCGTTCCCATAGAGGGATTCCAGTACTACGGGAATTGATGGAGCCCATCGTATTTAAAGATGGTGACTGCATCGTGATCGTAGAGCTATTCGAGCTTAAAGTCATATCCGGCGTGGTGGGAGACAGTCGTCTTTTCCTTGACGGGGAAGCCGAGGCTGCTGCATTGGTTCCATGAATGTAATCTTCGGTGTAGTCCAACGGGCACCAAGTCACAATAATGTTTAATTTCAAACTCCCACTTGGATTCAGATTCACCGTCATCAATTGTGGATGTGCTGAGAAGAGTTCTTTGGCTTCACAGAATTTATTACCCAGAAGGATTTGCTTCCCTAGGGTCTTCACTTCCGCCGCTTTAATATACATCACTTCCCCTAGGACTGCTCGAAAGGTGGCTCTAGGCAAGTCCCAAGTTTGTGTTCCATCTTTGCCAACTTTCCCTCTCGTCTTCCATTTTTGTATTCCATGCTTAATTGTAATTTCAAAAACATCGCCTGGACAGAGACGTGCAAAGCCTTGGATACCTTTCATGGTCATTTTAAAGGTACCTAAGAACGCCTCAAGTTGTCCTTCCAAGGAGCATAAAATATCTGTACATTCCTTAAAACCAGCTTTGACATTCGCTAGGGCCGTGTCTCTCTCCTTGCCTTCGGAGATACTAAAGGCATACGCCATGGCTCGTACTCCTTCACGGAGACGCTGTTGAAGGCTGTACTGCTCTGCCAATTCTTCCACTCGACTTAACTGGTATTCTAGTTTCTTTAAGGTACGTTCTGTTATTTTCGCTGTCTGCAATTCATTAACCAAGAGAGAAACTAATTAAAACACATGTTATCTTCACACACACCAAATGTTTACAAACGATTAATATTATTCTTCCCGAAAGCTTTTTGAAGGTGTGTTATTTTTCTTGAAATAAAAATAATATAAGCCAAAAAATACAAAAGTTGGGTGAACGGAAATTAATTTCAAACCACACATGCTCACATAACACAAAAAACCAGTACGGATTTAGTTGTAAAATTTTGTATGTAGTAGTAAGTATATAGTATAAAATAATGCTGTATAGACGATTTAGAAAAAAAATCTCAGGCATTGAAAAAATCAATAGTGATAACCAAAAATTTGTTGAGGTTTCAGCGTGCTTAGAATGTATATATAAACCCTCGAATCAAATATCCACAAGCAAAAAACTCATCGTCAATTTACTCATTTCCTATACCGTGCCAAAAACTAAAGGTTGTTTTGGGTGATCAAACGCCCATTTTTTTCTCATTTCTTTAGCCAAAAGTTTATCGCTCAAAGTTCAATCCTCTACACTGTAATCTATCCACTCTTACTTACTGCTACTACTACTAAAAATATAACAGATAAATCTCTGCATTAAATAAAGCCAGACGACTTTTTTACATGCAAGCTCTTTTTTCTCTGCAGCTAAAGCCTGCTGCTGGATTCTCATTAGATTGAACTTTAATGCCCTCATCGTGCATGCTTCCCATATACTGTAGCTCTTATTACATTCTCTTGCAGTTGTGCCTCCAAATCCATTACTATATACGATGGGGTATGGACTGCCTCAATACGAAAACAAGTCACTCTTTGTTGAAAAAGTAACCATGCAGTTGCATTACAGACATTTTTTTGGTAAACACACCCGTCTATACATTGTACTTACTACCATTTCAGCAGAACGTCTTGCCTTCACGGAAAAGACACACGAAAGCATGCGTTAGTAGCAAGCATAAATCAAGTTAAATAAAGCAAGCAAAGGAGGAGAGAAAACTTTTGGTTACTACCAAGGCAAGGGTTCAAATATACATAAAATACGGAGAATGCAATCTCCAAAAACATTTATAATGTGCGTAATTGCATTTATTTGCTATAATACAACCCGAATACATAACTACCCAAATATACATACAACTATAATGCATTTATCTCTACTATAAAATCCGAGAGACCTGCTAAACTACAAGTGAGCATGCAATAAATAATGTTATGTGAAAAAATTGTCCATTCAAATCACAAAAACATTTGGTCTCAATAGTCAAAGTATTTACATAACTAAATTAGTGTTTATTTTTTATAAGTATAAGTAGGAAACTCTAATCTAAAAAACTATACAGAAGTTAGTATAAAAAAATTCAAATGCCCGATAAAATTTCAACATATATTGAACCTCACCTTTTCCATTTCATAAATTCGTCCCTGGAGCATGGACTGTTTGTTTAAATGGAAAATACCAGGCAAGCGAGAAAGAAAGTCATAAAAAACAACAAATTATTTTTCTTGTTTGTATTTATTTTCTAATCTACTACGTATGTATAGTTATATATATGCTTTTTAAATGTAGATATCGATACTACTACTACTACAACTAAATATTTGTCACTTTTCCCAGTCGTAATTTTTATAATTTTCTTCCTTTACAAAATATATATGTATAATCCTACAATTATTATTATTATTATTATTGTTATAAGTACAAAGTCGTCCTACAGTCATTAAAGAGCAAGTGGATTAAGATAAAGGGAGAAAGTAAGTCAGGCCTAAATTTAGTAAAAAAAATTATCAAGTTGACATGAAAATAAAATGTACATACACAGAGTTTTAGAGCCGTTTATAGTATACGTAAAAAAGTCAGAGTCCTTCCATAAATTCTAATGTTAAACAATTTAGCCGTGACTAAATTACCCGCGACCGTCTATGTATCTACAAAAACCATAGCCCTCTGTTATATTACACTTAAGTATAGTATTAAATGCGCGTTTTTTGTACATATAAAAAGGCATTGTTGGGACTCTTATATTGGAGGGGGAGACAGAATAGCCAGTAAAAATATAGAAGAGATGCATAAAATATTTTAGAAATGCTACGAACTTTTTTCCCTCTCTTGGATGTCACGAGAGGATCAGAATTTAAGTATTATATATTAGGACATGCACGTTTCTATGCCCTGCATGACATTTTTGTATGTGAGAGAGAGAGAGAGAGAGAGAGAGAAGAGTCAGTACTTCAGTACTTGTAGTAGTAGTTCATCATACATGTTCTTACAATTTATATGTACATCAACTGCAAATGTTATTGTGGGCAATAAAGAGAGTAGTATGGTAAAGAAGAGAGCAGTTAACGGAACGATAAAACCTACTCAAGATTCATCTATCTACATGACACATGACTATTATAGCCTCTTTCTCTCCGTTTGAGTAAATATATCCTCCTCATCCTATAGTTTCAGCTCAGTGGGTCAGAACAGCCATTTAATTCTAATTTCTTTCCACATTTAACTAACTAGTACAAAATTATTATTTTCTGCTGTTAAAAACCATACAGCTCTTCCATCGTAACCATTTCCTTAACATACATGTGCTCCTCTACTATACTATTTACTCCTAAAAATATATACATAAGAATAGTATTGTACTCCTTGTACAGGGCAGGGGAAAAAACCTCATATATTCTCTTGTTCTTCCCTAATTCCCTATCTCTTTGACTTTTAAGATAAGACTACGATTTTTTTATTGCTTTGCTGTATAAAAGCATGTAGCGTGTGACACTGACTCTTGTGCGATGAGGAAAGAATTTTCATTTCACCGGCATTTAAGTGTAGCTTAGCTATAGTACTGTGTATGTTCTTTGAGGAAAATTTACGATGACAGAGCAAATAATGTGTGTAGTGTGTGCTGTATCATAGAATAATCATAAGGAACGGTTAACATCCTTTGATTCAATTTTAATGATAATCACAGACCTCATCCTCACTATATACTTTATCCCTCCTCTTTTTCTCTCACTCTCATAATTATAAAGCTTTCTGTTTCTTTCCTTGTCACTGTTTTAACAGCAACTCCATTCAATTATTATTATTATTATTTTCGCTTTCGCCTGAATATAGTACGTCGTAAAATATACCCTACAAAGCATCCATATTACTGTATTATTCCGAGTGAAAAATAAATAATTCTATTCAACCTTGAAGTTTTTTTTAATTATTAGCTTCACTTGGTTTTCTAATAATAATTTTTTCGTGTTCTTGTGCTTATAAAATGGTGAAACTTTTTCCATTTATACGACGTTTAATTTTGACGTTGATTTGAAAAATGCAGCACAGGGTAAAATATAAATGGTAAAAAGAAAAACTCACTTGGCCATCGCTAATACTCATTTCACGGACACCCTCCTTTAAACCCCCGATCTCTTCCTCTGCTACCAAAACACAAGCTTTAAGGCCTTCGATGAGTGCTTCAAAGGCTTGCCGAGCTTTATTAGGTCTCGGGGTTTTAGGTATTGAGGCCGGGATGGATTTCAAACTTCCTCCCATTTGAACAAGATGATGGCTATTGTTAATGGGTGAGAATGGCGACTGGCTGCTACTGGTTAGGGTTCCAAGGGAATTCATCAGTTTCCGAGGAACTCCAGGACTGGCGTAGCCTTGACCTAAAACTCCGGGAGTCCATGTTCCACCGGCCCTGTTTATTTAAAAGAGAAAAACATAATTGTTAATGACTTTTTCCATTCCATCCTTTTTTATTGTTATAGAGGAGTAGAGTAAGTATACTAAGGAGTAAAAGGAGATTGAAGTACACGCCATTTTAGGGAATTTAATGGAACTTTACACTTAAGTTCGCATGACTCATTTTCTTTTAGCATCCATGTAGATTCTCAACACGAAAGGTGCTAGGGTGCATCATATTGTAATGTAATGTGAACGAGAGTATTCGCTGAGACAATGAAAAAACGATGGGATTTAATTATTATGAATGAAAAAAACTTTCTTGGGAGAACCTGCTGCGGATTCCTAGGCTCTCAAAGAATGATTACATGACAGCTGCTTGTATTGTGTATCGTGTGTTTTAGCATGGAGAGAGAGAATCTGCAATTGTGAAGAAATGCACCTTTCGTTACTACTGCAAATTATGGCTTATCGGTTATCAACACTGAGAGAGTATTTAATAAAAAGACAGGTACCAGATTATTGTTCTGGTTTACTCGTGTATGTTTTAACCTTGACTTTAATACAAGGAGGAGGGTGTTTTGTTTTTACATATATATGAATGTAGGAGAAGATGCAACAATAAAAAAAGCCATGGATTTGCAAACCTTTGCATTTTACTCACATATATCTATAATTTAATGACCAGATGTTACACATTGGCGTACATACAAGAGTTGCAAAGGTGTATGTATACATTTTGAGGATAGAAATTCTATATGGCTTATACATATATTTTCATAGGCTTCATCATTTATGTACATCCCTATACACCTGCGTAGTCATCATTTATTCTATATTACTACGATGTAGGGAGACCAGCTTGATTTTTAATTCCTATCAGCTTGGAAGTTTATTAGAGAAAAAGCCAGTTTGAGAGCCCAATGTTTAAATGAGCGGCCCAGAATCAGAGGATCGTATTGAGGTTGATACTGGGCTTATGTCCAAGTGAACCTTGTCAGTTGAGTGCCATACGCATACGGCTTGGTTATAGTATTTCTTTTGCCATTACTTTAACAATAGCGCCTCATGCTTTTCTCCCCGAATGTATGTTTATGTACTCTCGTGTTGAATTTCTATTAAACTATTATATACGAGCGAGAGCTTTTGATGAGGAAAATAAGCGACACAAGAAATTATTATTGCAAGAGTCAGTCAGAAAGAAAGAGCCGCGAGGGGGGACATTAAGAGTACAACCCGGCGACCTACTTGACAACGTGGTTAACGATTTTATAATATTGTTATCATTCCTCAACATATGTGCATAATGCTATGAACACGCTTACACCCACATTGCTGCAGTTTTTTTCAAAATCTTATTATATGCACACTGTACGTATCCTAAAAAATTGCGAGTGAGTCTTTTTATTTCACTCCCTCCTCTATAAATTCTTTTCAGCCTATATATTTATTTTCAAGACAGAGCGAGAGAGAGAGAGAGAAAGATTAACTTGTTCATTCATGCTTGCTTCTTGCTTCCACTGCACTACTACGTATATGAAGCTTGTATTTACAACTCACTTCACCTATTTCTGTCAAGATCACATATAATTCTCAAGGAATGTCATGTCACCCACGGCATATAATCACAAATTATACTTCATTCCAGAGATTTTTTTCCAGATTCCTAACTCACATTCTTATCTATTACACATCGCATATATATAGTGTATGTATATATTGATGTGAAGGTGCTAACATTAATGTTCGTGTTCTTCCCCTCTAAAATAAACTTCAATGCTTTTCGCCAATCATAGCAAACACGATTAGTTAGTAGCATAGAACACGAAACACTATTTATCCACGTTGAGTTCAGTCTTTTGAACTGGAACAGGAAAGGTTAGAGAAGAAATTAAGATTGATCCGCGTATGTATATGTTATTCAATTCACAAGCGTAAAATTATGAGCGTCTATACATTTTCCTTGTTGACCGGCTAGTCCAATCCTTATACATTCACCTCATCATCCTTCAAATCTCATCAATTCTTTCCAACTTTCCTCCTACAAATTATTGTGTAAGCTAAGGAAATTTTTCTCAACTAAACATTTTTCTTTCTAGTGACATATATATTAAAAATCTACTGATTTACTATAGGACTGGATCTGAACCACCACCTCTCCTCTGTAATAGTTACCTCATAATCTACAGCCAAGGGAGTTGGATAATACGTACAAGTACAAGTTATTACTCTAAAAGCCCGGAGATGTAAATTCAACTTGGAAATTGAGTTATACGAGAAGTATTTCACGAAGCAGCTCACGTTATTACAATCAAGTATAGAAACATTAAAGTACATACAAAGATTTTTATCCAAACTATCCAAGCCACTCTCTTTGATGTGATTCTTGTGGCCTAAAGGGGATTTACAATATGCAAGGATCCATGCATAATAAGTTAATCTGCAGACAGTGGATTATTACAACAACAAGAACAACAACAGCATCGCCAGAAGAGAATAGAATTCCGCCGTAGTTATACATACAATGACTATACACAGAGAGTGTTATACAGCCCTGCAATTAACGTATAGTATCTAGATTATATAAAAAAAGAAGTCAATGGATAAAACCAATAAAAACGCCCGTATTCAAACCTTGAAATCTTGAAATCAGATAAAACAAGTCACAACATGTGAAATCTGCATAAACATATATAGGGATAATTGAAAAAGGTTAACATCTAACCGTTGTTTCATCATCCCTATATATTTTATTTTACATAATAGTAAGTCAGTGGCAAAATGCTATTTAGTCTCTGTAGTATATAGTATGCAGTGAAGTTGAAGAAGCTGCAGTTGTTGGTTGTTACCAAATAATAGCAACTACCGTAAACTTCCAGTTTAGCCGATAAGCCATCATAATGTTGGGGTTACGAGTGATTAGAGCTTACTTTTCCGAATGACTGGGCTCATCCTCTCAAACAAGATGTAATCTTTTGAATCTTTTCCTTATACAATCGCTACCTACAACTACTCGCCTATAATATAATAATGATTCTTATAAAACCACGGGGATTTCAACTATTTCAATCAATGTAGAGGAGATTTTGGATGGATGGATGGATGGGAAGCAATGTCAATGTCAATATGTCATTGGTTCTCTATGTCAATTTATTAATTGCCTTTTCAGATCAACTGCGTTGGTGTGACTAGTACTCGTCAACAATGACATTGTTGAACTCGTTCCCGTTCCGGTCCCTCTATCTGCTCTTGATTTGTCTTCTCCCACAGTGCTCATCATCATTTACAATCCGATGAGCCTTTAAACAATACTAATAGCTGAGCCTTGAGCATAGAAGAAAAAGGAGAAGATCCTTCTCCTCCCCACTATATTTAAAACTTGTGATGGCGATGGTGTCAAAAAGTAGTGTTTTCTAATTCACTCGTCCATTTCAATTAAGAGAAGACAATGGCCAGGATATTTCCTTAGATATATACAACCCACAGATATGCAGTTTGGTAGTTGATAACACATGGTAGAACAATTTGTAGAACACATTCTTTAGTAGATACACATATCAACATTTTCCCATGTTCATGGTATGGCCTCTCCTTTTATATACACACATACACAAACACATATACATGTATAATTATATGTAGAAAATAAAAAATGTTTCATATGTAATACACTGCGTTGCTCATCATTGACGTTGCCATTCTTGTAATTCATCATGTGCCTGTATAATTATCTGCAACATTACAATCCCAACTGGACATGAACACTCGTAACGAATTCATTAGGTGGGAAAGAAAGGATACGCAAATTATTTTTCTCACGGCTTATAATTTCAAAGGCTCTCTCATCTCTCATCAAAGCAATGTATATATGTAAATGCAAAATAATATACACACACATAGACAATAGTCAAGCCTGACAACAAATACAAATTGAATCGCGATTTTCCAAGACAAGCGCGGAAACGTTTCCCTTCATGTATTAAAAAAATAGTCCCACTTTGTCATACACAAGCACATCTTCATTTGTTTTTCTACCACATATAATTACTACTACTAACTATAAGCTACACACATTAAATGTAAAAGTGCATTGTCTTCCGTCCCACAGGTACAGGGATATTTGTATGACTTTCACGCCACTTTAATTTTATTTCTCACAGCTGCCAGCTCTCTTCTTCTTCGACTTCAAAAAAAACTTTTTTTTCTTGCAAGCAAATTAAAATTTTAACGTTCGAACATCTCAAGATTTGTTTCTGAAAATAAACTTCTTCCCAATAAAATCCATTCCTCCTATATCCTCCTATATAAAAAAATATTATAATATTGCATGGTAAATGGTAATAATATTGTAGAAACAAAAACTACACAGCTTCTTCACTGTTCCTTAACCTCAATCAACCTTGTAGTAATTCCATGGTTTGGTATTTTTATTTTAAAAAAATACCAACAGGTAAAAATTATTCCGATTGCACTGGAAATACATATACTGATACGAACAACGAATGGAATTCCACAGAACTGAAAAGTCAAGTTTTTATTTTCAAACAAACACCACGTATATATAAGAAAAAACTTCTAGTCCATCAAGTTTTTCCAACTAAAAAGTCCAGCAAAGGGAGTTCAACTCTCCCATGACATAAGATTCTTGGAATGGAATGTAGTAGAAACACTTTGGCTTAAAAAAACTACACTTTTGTAAGCAAAAAAGAACTTTTTATGCAACCACCAACCATGTTGATTTTATGCAAATTTGTCTCTCCATCACGGACCACCATTATGTAAAAGGGAACTAAAATGTAAAACCACAGAGTTATATAAAATTGTCACTCTTAATGGAGTTCATCTCGGAAGAGATGAAGATACAAGACTGAAAGTAAAAATTCAATATACTTGAGAGAGGAGAATTCCCTCATAAGTAGTAAACTCTTGTAGTATTTACATTCCTCGGCCCAATGTTACATACTTGACATTTCTCCACATTTAACTATATTATATAGGTCTAGCTTCAATATGCATGTACACCCAAATATACATACAGGCTTATTGCCAAACGTGAACTTATAAATTTAAGCTTACAACAAGCAACCTATCTTATCTTCTATGCTTTTCAATGACTTTTTCAAGAAAATCTAGAACTCTATCAACTTAGTTAGTACTCGTGTATTTCTTCTATAGTTTCAGTTTGCTATCTATTATAGAATAGCTATATATGTACTAGATCCTTCCTCCTCCTTTTCTTATTGGTTTCGGCCAAAAAATCCTGTCACCTCTTCTTTAACCTATACATACATACCGCATATATACGCTTGTATATAAATAAGTAGCGTTTCCTTATATCACTTAAAAATAGCTCCAAGTCAACATTTCCATTCAACTTTTCCACCCCGAACGTGTCACCATTAAGTCCAATGCTATACTCGCAATTTTGCAAAGTAAACTAATAGTAATAATAAAGTAAACTGAAATTCTAGCACTTTTTCCTATCGGAGCAACTTCTACATACAAAATCATATTAGAACTCCGCATCTATCTTCCTCCGTGTTGGATAAGCTGGTGTGGGAATTTTTAGTATGTAAAAGATGGTTGAAACCATTAAAATACCTGATTCTACCATAGCAGAAGGAAGCACATGCATGCAAAGCAGATTCAACCCAGATAATTCTTGTGGCCGTCTAAAATTAAAAGCCTTTGCATTCCTCATCTGATATAAAGCAAATCGAAGTTCTACATATTTTCAAGAGCTTCATATATCTACATCAAGAGGAAGAAGCTCAAGGACCATAAATCTCTTGGCCAATTCATCTTCATTCTTCGTCTCATCGCTCAAGTTCATGTATAGGAAAGTATATAGCTATGTACTGCAAAAGTGTGATGAGACAAAGTCTTCCTCAATATTAAAGAGACCATTAAACTTTAATACTACGATAGGATGCATGTTAGGAATAAAATTGCTCTTGCAATAATTTCGCACGTAAAAATCCCTCTTGCATTGTCAACCGTAATAATAATTCAAGTTCAAGAGAACTGCAATCATTAATTAAACCAGGGACCACAGAGAATGAATAAGTAAATGCATAAAAGAATCTCTCAAAGAATATAAACTCATCTGAAATATACGTGAGTGTGTACATGTGTGTGTGTTTGGAATTCAAATGGAAGTTAACTTCCATCTTAATTTATGTCAACCTGCACAAGTATTTATCCGTGTGCTTAAATTCCCTGTCAAGATAAATCCAACTAACCATCAACTAGCCTGTACTCCTTTTTTTCTCTCCCTTTTACTATAGTCCAATGCGAAACAAGTCCACAATAATTTTTCTAGTTATTAGGAAATTTCGTATACATCTAGTAGAATTTTTAAAATCATGTAATGTAGTAACTGTATTAAAATATTATATAGAGAGAGAAAAAATGAACATGATGAGGAAAAATATTAAATAAACCCGCTCATCTAATTCTTCACCAATAACTTGTTCAATTATAACCAGCTGTTGTACAGTTTGTACAATAACCATTGTTTTTTATGGTGAAAAAATATGTGCTCACATCATCAGTCCCATTTGGTTTGCACAGACTCGTTATCTAAACTCATTATTGCCTAAGTGTTAAAAAAAGTGTCAGACAAATCAAATCCTATGAAAAATACCATGAAAATCCAGTTTTGTCTCCATAAAAATTTATATGAAGTCATCGATGAGAAGAAAATATTATTCATATTCATATATTTATATATGATGAAATAATAAAAATAACCATTTAACAAATGTTCCGTCTCAATTTCATTGTTCTTCTCCAACCTGCATATGGTTCACAAGTCATAAATAAAAATGGTCCCCTTCAATCTATCAAATGACAGTGCCAATCGTCGCTCCTAGGCAATCATTCAGTTGTTATGTAGACAATTAAATAAGTACAATCCTCAATACTCAATAGCCATATATTTAAGTATACGAACTTCAAAGCCGGTGCTGTACTTGCTCAAGAAGACTCGAGATCGACTGACCCATAAATACCATCAAGATTTTGTAAGGGGTGAATAGAAGAGGAAAGCCTGAAAATCTCGATTAGTACCAATTCCCGATGACCTATTCTCCTTGAACTTTTTTCTCATTTGTCGTCACCTCAAAAGTCAAAACATTTTTTTTCTTCCCTATTGTCCTCCATATTACTACAATATACTTGACACTACTTACACTACTCACTACATAACATATGTAGCCAGAAAAATACAATAAATTCTCTGAGCATAGCCACCTTTTTCATCTATTGTTTCTCCCCGCTTGATTAATTCTCAAAGAGCATCATCGGAAAAATAACGAAGAGGAGCAAGCGCACTTGTGTGAAAAATGTGAAAATCATGATGTGCTCTGCTCAGTCATAGAATGAAGAAGAAGAAGAAGAGTACAAAGAAAAACATTTTTTTCAAAAATCATACCTTCAGGAGGAGGAGGATGTGTATACGCTTAAATACATACGTACTTATGTAGATTACATACATACGTGAAAATCGTACTTATTTACTTCACAGCAATTACAATAAGTTTGATACTCACATACTTCCACAGTACAATTGGCAGGATAATTACATGGAAATTATATACATCACTACATAGAATTTCTTTACATGACTATCACTACTTTTTAACCATAATCCATTACCTGGCCCTACGAATTTTTTCAAATTACACGAGGTTTTTGTACATACGCATACGCCAGCTCAATATCTTATAACCACGATGCCCCACGACCAACACATTCCCTTAAAAATTCTTCGTACTTTTAGTATCTACCTAAACTCGTAGAGCTATATAGTTCCAAGTGAAAAACACGAGGTTGAACTTGGTCCTCAAATTGATATGTGCCCGCCTGGTAAGAGTTCGCAATGCAATGGCTAAGCTACCTATAGTTAGTATATACTTGGAAATCCAAACCATGTGAACGAGTCATTCCATAAGAAAAGTAAGAAACGGGGTCAGCAACTTTAAAACATTTAACAATAGACCTCAACTTTTTACCTCTACAGCACCACCACCAACAACAACATCAACATCAACAAAATCCCATCAACAGCAATGTAATAAGTATACACAAGACCCCAACATTAGAATCCTTCGACCTACCCACACATTCTTACAAGGTGGTAAACTACTACAATGAGCAGCAGCAGCTATGTATGTATGGGCATGCGAATTGAACTTACGTATATATATATATATATATATACATACACACCTCAAACAACTTCATCTGATACCCATAAAGTTCCCATGCAAACAGTCACACACTTACTCAAGAGTCAAGATAAAATGATACTGTTTTTGAACTGTGCGTTTTTCTCTGCTGTACATATCCATGTATTGTAACCATCCTTATTAAACTTGACTCGTGTTCCAACCATGTACTACACTTGAGTGAGACTCCTTTGATGCGTTCAAGATTTTACAATTTCTGGATTTGATTCCACACTTTTGTTATTATTACAATTTTATATCCAATATACATACATGTGTAGATACATGACCGTGTGTCAGTGTGAGTGAGAACGTTATTTATTTGTAAAGTGTACGGTTGTTGGCATAGGAAAAATGTTATCTTCCGCAACATTCCCTACAAGGCTCCATGCTTATGGTCAACAACACACATCAAATCACACACCACAACCATAACAATAGCAATAGAAAAGTCTAATCACTACTAAATTACATTTACGCATTTTTTTATCCACATTTCCATTTCTCTCTCTCTCTCTCTCACTCACACTCGCTCATTCGCCTTATCCCTAGATCTTAATCTTGAGTCACATCAATTCATAAACATATATCTGTCCCTTCAACTTAATCTCAATGACTATCTCCTAAAAACAAGTCATACTTACACACAGCTAACTTTGAATGTCTTTTGCAGGTCTCTACATATTCACAGCTCTATCCATCAGCTACCCACGTATATAAATAAAATTCCCTTAGTAAAACCAATCCTTCCTACAAACATTTCCATTTAAACGAAAACAAGTAACAGTAGTAGCAGTAGTTGCTGAGAAAAAATCCCAAACCACTAACTTTAACGATTGTCAATCAAATAATTAATACAGCTCAGTCACTCACACACACCATTGCCTCAAATATTCTTCTTTATACTAAATTGCCCACTATTCTTTTCAAACCATGGAAAATATGCCATCGCCATGTGAGAAAAGTACCAGAAGAAGGATGGATGGATGGATGAACCTCATCGATTTCCTATTCAAAATTTCTCAAGTATCTTGTATTATTGGCAGACAAAAACGGTCCAATCTTCTTCCCTTATACTTGAGAACTCAATTGAACTCATACATATCCATAAATACCCTAAATTTAAACCATTGAATTTCAATGCATTTCCGATTTTTGAGAGGAGTTCTCTCTTCTGTGTGTACAATAGGAAATTTTCGTTTGAGTAAAAAGTGCTCGTCCGCAGCTCTTCTTCCGCTTCTACAGTACTTTTTAATATCCTCTTATGGGTGATCAGAAATTTGCTAGAGCTTTTATATTCAACCAGTTTAGGTATGCAAAATAGCACTTATCGGAAGTCATTGAAATCACCTCAAAAGGATTTACTACTATAGGAAGACATTATTGTCGATCACGTAAGAGGTTTTCAGTAGGGAATTTAATGGTTAAAAACTACCGTCGTGTCCTCTCTCTCTCCCCTCTCACTCAATTCCCAGTAAAATCAGTTATCACCTGGCCTTTGAGCATAAATCCTTCATTTTATCTCCAAATCAACATTTAATTCAAATTTACAAGAATCTCGTCAATAAAAACTACGTAAGTTCCAACGGTATTCTCCTTTTCCTCTCTGGAGGAAGTTATATAGGCACGAAAAAAGCATAATACATGTAACTGCTCTCTTACCTCTTCATTTACAAACATTGGTCACTATTTGAAAAAATTCTATGACGAGCAGTGGAGGAATTCATCCGTAAGTATCAAACGGAATACTAAGAAATCATAGCCTCATAAAATCCTCAAGTTCATTCCATTGATTCCATACTTTCTGTCTTTGAGTCATGTAACTCAAATGTAGCACTACAAGAGGACAACTCCTCAATAACTTTTGTAACTTAGACGATAGGGCCTAAACTGAAAGTCCATTACTCACCAGCTAAAAGGGACGACGTGAAAACAATTTAGAGCCGAAGAACATGCTAAATACTTGGAAAAGTGTCTCTCGTCCCACCCCTCCCATAACGTACATGTTCCTAAGTATCTCCATGCACTGCATACTGGGCTAAACACTATAAGGAAAACACACTTTGGCAGAAAATCATGTCGACGAACCTTTTATTTATGATGGTTCCTTATATACATACACATTTATTCCTATTAGCTTCCTTCCATCATCATATACACGAGCGAGAAAGAAGACGAAGGAAAACAAATTCCTGTCCTCAGCCATGTTAAAGTTGGCCAATAACCTAAAAGAGAACTCCTTACAAAACTTGAAGACAGCCACAGGACTGACATTATTACCTAATGACAGACAAAATATTTTATTGACCCGTACCACGATCGTTGTCTACATGAGGTCCGTTAAGAACATTCATGTGCTTATCCCTTATCTATCTACGTCAATATAAAAAGAGAAAAAAACAACGTCGTCGCGTGTGCTCATGGGCTGTCTATAATTCCCATAAAAATCCTGAAAAAATCCGCTCCTTACAAATCTAAGAATACTTATAGAGTATGGATACTCACATGCAAATAATTGTTCATGCTCCATGTAGTTACATGCACTACATCAATACCTACGTACTATAAAGAGAATTCATCACATGGAGCTAATAAAGTGGAGAAAAAAATTTACATGTGAAATTCTTCGTCGTGAGTGAGCTTATACAGATACATGCGGATTGCATGGTAAAAAGAGAAAAACTATGTCATGTTATTTCTATGTAAGCACACACAAGACCATTTTGTATGAGAAAATATAGATAAGCTATTTAAAAAATCACCTCTCGTCCTTTATATGTGAGTGAAACACTTGAGGAACAAGTTGTTTCAATAAAACATTAAATTATGCATAATCATAATAGGATAAAAGGTTTGGAAAAAGCCCTAGACTTTTAAAATCAACTTCTACCCTCCCATCCCGTCATCATTATATTATATTACGACGGACCAATTAACCCATTGTATAACTTGTTACCGACTCCAATTTATTGAATAATAACCTCCAATCTCCGCTTCAACTCCATCTTCCATTTAGCAAAACCATACAGAACAGATAGCTATATAGAAACTCATACTCATATTATACACATCCAGTACTAATAGCTACATATGGGTACACACCAACAACTGTAATAACCAAACGTGTCAAAACTAGTTAGCAAGTTTCCATACTCAAGCCCATGGTACACATGGGATAACCTCTCAATTACATTTAACTGTACATCCACTACAAATCTTATTTTCGTCTCAGAGAATTTATCTTTCAACTAATTAATTTCCCAATGCTCTCCCTTCTTCCATATGAACAAATCTTCCCCTTCCTAGTTCCAATCAAATATATCAAATAACCAAGCCATAAATTGACAATTATGTACACCTTATTTATACCTTCCATGGTATAGCCTGTACATGGAACGATGTAACCATGAAGAGAAACATAGCTTACATTAGTGCTAGGAGAAATGAGGAACCAAAAACCAAAACCGATTACCATAATAAACTTTTCATTTAAACTTTTGTAAAAAAAAATCTCTTCAAGATTCAATCCACACGCATGGATATATAAATATAATTATATACGAGCGAAGCGAACCTATATATAGAGAGACTTCCTCTAGGAAAAGAAACCCCTCTGCCCAAATCTGTTACTACTAAAGGGAAAGCTCTTATATTTATTTACATATACAAAAATAGTAACCACAAGTTTGTAGTAACACACCTTGAATCCTCCACCACCACAAACAAGTCATATAAATTTCAGCTTCCGCATGGAAATATCACTTGATCTAAACTTCACTTGCTGCTATCGCATGATAAAAACCCTTATAACTTACAAGCATATAATTAGGAACTACATCATAGCTGCTATATATACCATACGTACATTTGTATTTATATACAATAAGTAAACACTCGTCAAAAAAAGAATAACACGAGATAAAACACGTCTTAAAAACAATTTGTACTCTATATAGACTTCCATATTGATATGAGACTATACAGTGATGGTAGTGCTGATATAACGTGAATTTTTAGCACGAAATTCCTGCCGTGACCAAGTATTAAAAAAACTTAAGTTAAACCATCAACCATGGCCAACACCGCTGGATGAACTTGAAATGATGGACTCGAGTAGTATGAGACATATAGAGAAAGAGAGAGAGAGAGAGAGATTGTAGAAAAAAATCCTGTAAGATTCCCCGTTGTTTGTTGGTGTTAAAATTATTATCTACACCAACAAATTACCCTTACTATCTTTTTACACACGAGAGACATAACAAGAAGAAAATCCGCAATATTTTTTCCCCTCTCTCTCTCTCTTGATCAATATCACTTACATCTTCAGTAATAATAACCTTTCCGCATATACATCCACCGCACTTCCTAAAATACTAAATACCCTTTGAAATTGCAGAGACAAAGTCCCATTAGCACTATATATCTAGCTACTGTAATAACTCCGGCTTTTCCTACTACATTCAAGAGGATTCAATTTCACGACGATAAGTTCGTTCGTTGTTAGACATTTTAATGAAAATCAATTTCAACTGTATAGGCAATTACTATACATACAGTAAATTGCTCCGCACATCTTCTTTCCCTCACGATCCGCCCGCCATGTTACGTATGAAACGTAACATTGGAAATGTTACCACTAAAGGTTCAGGCTTGAAATCACTTGAGCGTGTGAATCAATAAATCGACAATTGTCATTATTATTTGTTTCATTGGTCCGACTTGAATTTAGTCTTGGGATGAGTTCACATTTTCTTTGAATGTGCATTCTGTTATATAATTTAATTCATGTACTAGACCTCACGACTACAAACATCCCACGATTACATAAAAATAGCGTGTGTTATTTATTATGTCATCCTAAAATTTTCATAGCACCATTCCCGTAAGGGATTTTTTCACAGGTGTCTCTTAACAGTTTCGTTTGACGGAATTGAAATAATAATTATTATGTTACTAAATTTTACCAATATACTACACATAATACAATAGGCACTTGCTTCATATCAATCACATTGTTATCACGTACATCACAGGATATGAAGTTGCGTAATTTGGACTGGTGCGACAGGAAGGTGCGTGCGTTACTATAAGTTACGCTATCAATGAGTATGTACTTGTGAATCCCTACCCTTACTCCACTGGGCAATAATGAAAATACTCAAGTAAGATTCCCAAAACGCACTTGAGGCTATTGTACTCTACATAATAAGTACGAGCAGGAGTGTACTAAACTCAACTAAAGTAGATCATTGTTACGAACGAAGCCGTTGTAGAAATATCAACTTACAAACAGTCTGATGACAAGAGACAGAATAGTCTCACGTATCTAAATATGTTGTAAAATAAAATCGTGTTTAAATTGAACCTCACCTCACTCAGAGTCAGACTCAGAAATATCCTGGGACTTTCTCACATGAAAATTCCCATATCCCTTGGTAGTATAAATAATTGCTAAACCCACATATTCTGTAATGTTTTAATTATGGCAGGTACTTGAACTTAGAGTTAAAAGTTTAATTCAACCCCGACTCTATAATTATGTACTTACTCAAAAGCATATTTTTTAGAAAAAATTTCAAAGCAGAAGACCTGCTGTTGAGTTGACTACACACAGCTTGGAAAAAAACCACGCCTTAATAATCATACTCTTAAATGATGACTGCAATACACACTCCAACTGCACATGCATACAAATTAGCCTGATTTTGTCTTCATGTTATTACATTCACGACTCTCATATTATACTAAAGACAGATTTTGCCACACAATATACCTTACCAGAGAGAGAAAAATCTCCCCGCAAGCTTTTTTTTAAGTAAAACCAGCTTACTTTTAGTCATTCAGGCTTAAGTCCAACCTTTGACCATGTGGTAACTAAATTATAATTATTGCCAGCCATTACCACACATACTATATAGAAAATTACTTGATAAGACAAACTAGAGCAATTTTTTGACCCTTTTTAGGAACAACAACGAAATTAGTATGAAAATAAGACAAGAAAACCCACACAGCTCCTTAATGCTCAACTAACTGGTGGATTGCGTGAATATGAACCAAGTAGTACTTGTGGTTTCAACTAATCTACACATGTATATGTACGTGTACACTTGGAGGCCATTACCGAAACAAGAGTGAATTAACATAATCCTTGTAACATTCCTTTGGTGGTAAAAAAAAATTTAGGAAAATGCATTTCTCACATTTAAAATAAATGCACATTAAATGTAAGTAAAAAAACAAGAGACATCATCTCATCTTATGCTAAAACATGTCATATCATTTTGACTACTCCTCACGAAAAATCCCTCCTTCAGCTCCTTCATACATTTCACGTGGACCACTAACACACTCTAATCCTCTCCCCATGTACATACAAGGCACACATTAAAGTGCATGGCCTGTTAAAATCATTACTAGCAGAGTGCTAGTTAACATAAAAGAAATTAATCGGAGTAAAAAGCCAATGTCCATGTTTGTATCACGGCGCCACTTCATTTTCCATCCCTATCCTTAAATAATAAATCCTTTTAGTACATATCTCGTACACAATTAGTAGCTCCTGCATATTTGAATTTGCATGAGATTTCAGTGCTGCTGGAGGCTTGAAACATTTTTTCCTTTATATCAATCCCCAAGCCAAAAAAAATCTAATTACATACTATTATTAATCACCAATGCCAATACATCTTCTACTGCAAAATATTCAACCACAAGATAAATTACAACTTTATACTCTGGCCTGGCTTCGCTATTATCAAGAATTGGGCAAATTTTTCTAAATAACACGTCCTGTCCTGTCCCCGAAAACAATCAATTCTTACATATTTCATCTATATTTCTACATACATACACAAGCCCCCGTCATCCACCATCATCTCGGCACGTAAATGTCTAACCATAAAAATAAATTGAAAAATCAAACATCACCAGGAGCCTTATAACCGTTAGCTATTCATATAACCATCATAATCACTTTGAGAGTGTCCTGTATGTGTGAGTAGTAACTACTCAAAATAATCACAGTCTCGTAAGAATAGTAACCTTCTCGTTTCTCCTCATAGGCCGTATAGTAAATAAGTAACTGTCTATGCACATAGAAGACAGGGATAAAAAATACCCTTTTGGCAAATAGTAAACCTTGATCTGTACATTTTAATTTGCAAAGCCTTGGTTCCATATATATGGACCAACACATTCCTAAGTTGTAATGCCAAATGACACAAAACATAATGTCATCAAATTAACGTTTATTGTGACATGATCGATTCAAATTACTAAACCCATAATGGCTTGTTTTGTCTTGCCATATTAGAAAACTAAATAACATTCATGCCTGCATTTCTCTCTCTCTCTCCTCAAAAATCCTCTTCTCATATAAGTAATAACAAAAAGAGACAGTGAGAGAGAGACTCTCATAAATGCACACATCACACATATATGACGTTATCATATTGATATGCGTTTCCTCATTAGCCGACTCTTCGGAAATCATTGCATTTAACGACGACAACGACACAGTCAAGACTTCATAGGGTGACTACTAAACACAAAAGCCCATGTACTATTAGAATAATGTAACAGGCATCGTTACGTTCAACTATGAAAAAATCTGCATTGCACAATATTCTACAAAAGTCATCGAGAGAGGACAAACGAGAGAGATAGGACAATAACAAATAATAATCCACCCTACCTTATATTCTTGAACGATACTCTCCATGAATACAAATTAACTCATAACCAGACCATATTATATTTCTGTTTGTATATATAAAAACATGTCCAACTACACATGTCCAACCCCCATGCAGAAAAAGTGCCCACATTTAAATGAACAAGCAGGCAACCAAGAAAAAGGCTAATGGAACAAAATCAATTTTTTCCCATCACATAAAAAAACCAACACTTTCACTCTCTTCTTTTATAATATAATAATCTCTCAACCCTTTACTTTTCCACAGACCCACGTACACACCTCTATCCACGGGAGTATGTATATACATGTATGAGTCCTAAATCAAACAAAAGGAATTATCTTTAATTAAAAGTCAACTAACCAGTGAAGTGACATTCTTGAATAAGGGAGCAGAGTCTCATAAAACAAAATAATTCAAATTGCATGAATAATATGTTATGAAAGGTAAGAGATTGGATTATAATCATTGAGGAACATACTACTACAATAAGAGTCATATATAACACTACTTGCTCCTTGTAATAATGGAAAGGAAAGGAGCGAGAAAAAAAATTTATTAAAACATGAGCATACCAACTAATGATATGACTATTGTGATGTTCATTGACTGCCGTGAAGGAAGCTGATCTTCTTTTTAATCTCGTTGGGATACTTCCTTTTCCTCGTGTCTCAGCATCTTTGAAAATGACGACATCATTAAGAGTCCAGCAGGAGTCTGAGTTACTGCAAATTGGCATTGTGATGCTTTTCTTATTTTTTCGCGCCTGTCTCTTCTTTTTTCTCCTTGCTTATATTCTCCTTCTTCACTATTTTCCGCAACTCCTGTCTCTATTGTAAGTGCGTGTGAGTATCCACAGCCTTTTGTAACTCCTAATGTTTAATATCTACGTCTAAATAAGCTATTACTTTTACAGAGTCTTCCACTCCACACAAAATGTTTAAGAAGTTTAAATTTTTCTTCCTTCTACAAATTTCCATTCAGTTAAATGAACAAGTAGGTAGAGTTTTTTCATAGAAAAATTCATAGATTCCCTTTCATATTAGTGTACATTCCTTTAATAAAAACGAAATGTGACAGGCGCAAGTTTTGGCATGTGTCTCACTTTACTATCACACAGATGACAATAACAATTGACAACTCAACTCCTCATAGATATAATAATGGTTAGGCAATCACATATCAATGACTAGAGAATGACACCCGCAGTTTTTAACTCACTTCACAAGATTCCCTTCTCAATCAGAGACTTTCATATGTTGTAGGGGTAGGTGTCTATATAGAAAGTACATATTATTTCTTAAGAGGATATTCTCATCAAGATATGTAGATTATTGCTTTTGATCCATTATTAGTTAGTAGAAGCTGTAGTGCAATTTGTTTGAAGCAACATATGTAAAAAATGTATTTCCCTCCGACAGGCTGAAATTCCATGGACGGAATGTGCTGTCTCTAGTAAACACATAAAGTAACAAATTACCGTCGTCCTGACTCATTCGTAGTTACACATAGTATTCACACACGTGATGATGAATGACAATAGTAATGATCCACTAGTCACTTTCTAATTTTCACATAAGAACTTCTTCGTCTTCTTCTGAACTACTGCAGTTTTTCTCCTCATCCTTTTCCACATACAACTACACGTACCTTAATATATGAAAATACATACATGTAGGCAGAAGGATATAGGGAAGAGTCATATAGCAAGAAATAATTGTCAAATTGAAAAGAATTTTTTCTTCTCAGTCAACACAAATTTGCGTATAAACTCCCTTGAAGAAGAATAATTCTTGAATTTAGAGCTCTGTTAATTGAATCGTGGCTGTGACAATGAAAGTAAAATGTTACACAAACACTACCATGCCAAATATAGTCTTGAGATTTAAGTCAATTTGCAAACAGTAGTAGTAGGAGCGTTGGAGTGACATGTGATTCTCAAAATAAATTAAATCATTATTTACGATTTTCACTCACTCACTCACACTCACTCTTCTTCTTCATTTTCTTATATATTTTTCTGTAATAAGCACATAAAGATTTCACTGAACGCCTTCATTCAAATGTTTATTTTTTTCACACACTTTTTTTTCACGTCTCTATGTGACAAGTAAATGGGAGAGAAGAGAGGGATGAGGAAAAGTCTTTCAGCTTCTTGCTATTAAGTTATTGGTTGAAAAACTCTGGGATCTTGTCACTATATGCAGCAGGATGAGTGGAAAAAATTCCATTAATAACTATTTTAGATATTTCTAAAAGGGAAAATTTCCTTCTCTTCTACTCAGACTAAGAACAAGTTCTATCGAGACTGAGTCAGTTTCCACTATATAATACCTACGTTAGGCCGCATTGTGTGGATGCGAAAAATTTTCGGTTAAATTATTATCTTCACTGATTCAGCTTTGCTATATAATCTACTATATAGAGAGTAATGAGATTTTCCTATGCCAATGTGTGTACTACTATCATCACCAACCTGTATCATTTCTCTGATAGCGTTCTTTTGTGAGTCAAAGTTGACTCACCGGCAGAGTTTCCAATATTATATTTATTTTCCTTCATATTACATCGTCATTCAAATCAAATGCGGCCAAAAAATTTATTCAACATTTGATTTCTACTAGGAATTTGCCTTCAAGTTTTATGCAGATTCCTATATGCCAATTCCAATCATATGAAAAACACATTGATGCTTCCTCCAAGAAAAACGTTCTTTATATTTACACAATAGATAGAGTCTCGGAGATATAAAATTCAAATAGGAATATTTATCAATACCTTTCCATACAGATGCTTCCTTTTAGCAAATACACTTGCTTTCAAAGCAGAAAAATATTTACCTTACAAAAACAAAATCCCGGTCTGATATTAATTCACAATCTGCGCGTACATATCAACTCACTATATGTATTTACAGTGAACAAAAATACCTTTACATCTTTGGATAAATGACAATAAGCGACAAGTGCTTTCAAGAATATATTTTCCACCGTGCTAAAGTGTCTCATTAGACCTGAAGACTACTTGAGGACACTTTGAATGCAATGCTAAAGACAGCATTGTAATTCATTAATATATACGTATATACATACGTTCCATCTATTTGTGTGTATAAAAACTTCTATATTCTCTTCTGCTCCGTTAAATTATCTAGATATCTCTGCCAATGCAAAAGCTTGTAGAGAGGTATGAAAAAGGTAAGGATACTGTAGTCGCAATTCATATATACTAAGAATCCATATTATGAATACTACCTATTGTTTATTTAACAGTTAAATATAAACATGGTCGTTAGGTTTGAGGAAGAAAAACAAGTGTATAATGCCTAGTATTTATTACTAGCCTGACTGACTGACTGAGTGAGTGAGTAAAAGAAAGATGGTAAAATTATTAAAGCTTGTTACCTCAAGCTAATGCTATGCATAATAAGGTTGTATGTATTATATATGTACATGCCGTAAAAAATTAAGGATATGGTAAATGTCCTTTAACAATTATGAATAAACATGGATTCTTCCCTTTACGCTCGGCTTTTATGAATACATATTTTATAATTCAAAATTTACACAAGAGAAAAAAAACACTGACTGACACGAACACCTTACGAATTTCACGTTGACACTGCTATAGTATAGGCAACTGCAACCAACAGCCTCCAATGAATTTAAATGACCCCATCTCTCATTCTATTTCTCATTAACTTCCAAGTATATGCAACAAAAAAATCTCATCTATAAATATTCACTCATTCATTATTATTTATATTCTCCACTGAGTCTATATACACACAATGTATAAAAGTCCTCTAGTTTTAACACTTGTGCACTAATGTATTTAATACTAAATCCTCTCAATCAAATAAGAAGGTTAAGTTGTAGATAAAAAAACTCACGTCTTCAAAAGAAAGAGAAGGATGATAATTGGAAAAACCTCTGGTTTTAATTATACTAACCAGAAAAAAATCTATTAACTATACATTCAAGTATCTATTTCTCAGGCAATTGTGACAATGTTAATTTTTGCAAGTTGACTTTATTTTCAACGCTCCTCCTAATAAATATGGAGCTCATGCAAAAACTACAAATAAAATCTATTTAAATTAAAATATCCTCATACTTTTAGAATGATGATAATAATGAAGCAGAGGAAAATCCCTTGTTCTCACAATAGTGTAGCTACCAATTCACCAGCAATAGTTGTATAGTGACAATGCTTAAGGAAATTTTGCACACTCAAAACTTCTATAGTCCAGAAAATATACTGTGAAATCCTCTGGTCGTCAAGACCAAACTCAATAGCTGAGACTCACTAAATTATTTATCAATGCACGACCCCAACTCTACAATATACGAGACAGACTCAGTAATAATTGCGTAGGACTCTCTCGAAACAAATTGATTTTTTTTCAAAAGGAGTTGGGCAAATTTTGAAGGTAAACTTATTTTATTTCTACAATGCGACTTACTACTACTACACCTTCACTTATTAAACACTGAATGGACTAGCCATAAACCTACATTGAGAGAGTTAGACTTTGCTACATATACAAAAATAATAGCCCTGCATATGTAGAAACGTAGACGTACGCTGTAAATGGGAAAAAAATGAAAAGAGGAAAGAAATAAGATAAAGAAGCTAGGAGAATGAGATTGTAGCTTAGCTACTTTGAGATAGAAAGGATCGGTCATATCATAGAATATATATTTACACAGTCTCAACTCTACTCTCAAGGTTTTATACCACGATAACTTTATCTTCCCTTGTAATATCTATACTTTTGGTATGTTTCACAGTCACTAAACTGTGTGTGTAGTAGAGAGAAATAAGGGAACAACCCCTAGTGTAATAAGTCAAAGCGTATTTCCTGTTTTATCAAATATAATTTATACCTTTTAGTACTATAATATTCTTTCTATGTACTACTTGTATTTTCAAACTTATGTAGAACATACAAAAATGAACCAACACACGGTTCAATTACAGTATTCAAAAAATAGAAACCAAGGAGCAAAACCAAAGGTGATTTTAGTACTAGAGAAAAAATATAACTATTTCTAACGAATGTGAAAAGGTCAATGTGAGTATTAACGATGATGTAGAGTAGACAAATATATAGGTTCAGCACTGATAGCGCACTTCTCTCAATAGTAATTGTTTCAACCGTCTATAACCAGCACATTTACATGAACCACAAATCCTATACTCAAGAGTAATTACTCTTTCTTCCACGTCCCAGCTGTAGCTACCAGCTACACATACACAAATCTATGTATATAAACCTCAGGTGAAAGATATTCCTTCTCTAGTTCCTTGCAATTTGAACTAAATTATCTATCGATTTTCTGGCCCAATTCTTTTATCATCGGTCTCTCTCTCTCTCTCTGTCCCTTTACTCTCAAATTTTTATTGTTAGATTATGGTAGTCATTGACAACCAAATACTATACGTACGTGGGCACTATAAATACGTCAATCCTATTTCCCTACTCAAATTACACTGACCCTGTATTTACTGTGTAAAAATAAGCTCGTGTTCCTATACTAAACCTACGTCAATAAATCTCAATGGAGGTTTCAAATAAGAGATTTAGCTTCCTCTTACTGGGTATATGTATGTATACTGGAGCGGGGGAACTAATGTCTGGAAGTATTCTAGGGATTTTCACCATACATTAAATATTAAAAGCCATAGAAAGACAAGAGAGTAATTTTTTCTGGCTTGAAACCTTAGATGAGCGTGGGGTATGGAGGCAGAGTACAGATAAATGGCAATGAATGCACGCGTGAATGGAATCATATGAAAATAAGCGCATATTTATAAATACATATAGTCACATACAAAATATTATATATAAAAATATATAGAAACATACACGAAGAAACTGACATACGAGGGCTGTTATTAATTTGTTATCGTAATGCTCAATCTTAGGATAATTATTGACTTGGCACGGCCAACGTAACTCGAGTAATTAGTAACCCTTGAGCAATGTGCCTATGTCCATGCTCTTGCACACACGCCACTTCAAAAACACTAAATACTCAACTGGTGACTATGTACTAGTCACATAATCCAAGTAATTTACTCACACTCCTATATATTTCACCTATAGTAAAACCCTCCCCTACCAAGACTTAATTTCAATGAGCAATCAACTCTTAAATGGTAGCCGTCTACATATGAATGTATTACAATTGGACATGAGCAAAGTGTAATCTCTACCTCAAATTACTATTCTGAAATTGAGGGGAAAATATTACACACACCCGCCTATACATATGCTTGTCTGCAAGTTGCCTGCAATATTATAATTATAACTTGATTAGTAGATTATGCATATAATTATATTTACTAATTAAATTACTACACACAGAAATCCATAGTTCATCTAAGATAGAAAAAATTTCCAATTTTTTTTATACAAAAGTACAACTTACATTTGAGTCTAATTGGGGAAACCACTAATACCATGTGGAATGCGCGACCCACAATTTTAATTTAAAGGAAAGTTATCTCTCAAACTAGGTGTAATTACACTGCTGTAGAAGTTTAAGTTGTCACGACGGAAAATAAATATTACCGAAAATTTTTTTCCCCTTTTTTTATTTCACAACCTAATAACATATTCCTTGGTAACACTAAAACACAAGTTTTAATACTGAAGGCTCTTTTTTTCTGAGAAGAGTGACAAAAAATTATGTGAATGAGCTTCGTCCTTTAATTCATTTCAATATTATACTACCAAGAGCAAAACTAAACAATGCAATGCGACATAGCGCAACGTAATGAGGATATTTACTACTTACACACAGCTCTTGTCAATTGTCATAAAAAAGAGAGACAAGAGAAATTAAAAATCAGAGAAGTCAAGAGAATGTTGTTATTAAATTATATCTATATGGGGATTCAAATAATCATTAAAAAATACGACGAAATTCACAGCATCCCTTCATTTTCAATAATCATGTCAAGTGTAATTTTCAAATCTTAAGTAATATCCTCTTTCTATACACATTATGTTTATGTTTCTCATGGACGATCCTGGTGGAGGCTAAATGCTGGAAATACATACACACACTCTCAAACATACAACAATCAAATATTAACCCACGGAAACGCATTGGTATGAGTTACACGTTATTACACAGACTTGTAATAATAATGCATCCTCAAGTCATTTTGTTTCTGATCGCTTCATCAATGCAGAACAATAGTAAATTCTCTGCTCTGCTCTCTTGCACATTCATATAAATACATATATACAATGCAATAAGCTGTCTATAGATTTAACACCAACGGATTCCCAAGCAAATATTTGTGATTGTATAAAGACCACCAAATGCTAATATTATAGAGTGCATTGAAAATTAATAATTAGACATAACCTTCAAATCAACTCCCACCCTTTATAGTACTTTAAATCTAATGCAATAATAATAGGGTATGATGTCAAGTGGTATATCTTTATTATAGCCACATGGGATAATAGCACTCATAATCCACGGCTAACGTGTAAATAATAATGACATATCATGTAACTCATTTTATAGTTACTAATAATAATAATAATTTCATAAACACGCACGTGATGAAATCATTTAAAAAAATCTCATTCAATCTCCAGCCCATACATTTACAACATTTATGATTTACCTTATAAACGTTAATAAAGCAAGCAAGAATATAATTTCCCAATTACCTTTCTACCATAATTATTTATATATCTTGAAAAAATAAATCAACGACAATACCAGCAAATTGAGTGCTTGACATTTTAAAGGACACAAGTGAACTGACTCTGAGTCCATCAATATACAATCCAAGACTAAGATAAATACTTGAAGACAACCGTACCATGAACGCTTTGAACGTATACATACATAGCACAAATGCATATATCTTGTATAGGAGCAAATTTCCACAAAATAATTGAATCCTTTCCAAGAATCCCTGCAATGCTTTTATGTCTCACAGCATACAGCCCAAAACAATAACAAACCTTACCCTGAAAAACAAATCAACACTTGGTATTTTCTAATGTCACTCCAAATGCAATGACACATCTAGTGCTACAGAAACAAAAGAAAGGGAATTTTTCATGCTACAAAAAACTTAAGGATCTAAATTAGCCAAGCTTTCCTCCATACCACCCAATACACATCATATATGACCTGTTCAGACTCAGTTCAATGTTAAAACTAATGCGAGGCTCCTTTGGGAAAATTGTCCAACAAAAAATCACATCACTCTAACCTCCACATTACAGTCAATACGCATTTAATACGGACATTGGCCAGACCATGGAGACAGGCGTTGCATAACAAAATCAAATTTCCATTTACCAACCCCCCAATTATTCCCTTCCTCAAAAAACCAATGTGTCCAAATTGCAACGTGGAAGTAGCTAAACGTAGAGAATTTGAGGTGTAAACACTATATTACATTGGTGAAAAATCGAAAAATCAAGGAAATAGTCACAGCATTAATTTCTACTATCTATGTATATCCTCTACGAAATTCATATCATGAAGTTGACAAATATCTGAGGTACTACATTCTAGCTAGATACCACTAAGCTCTTAAAGTTACTGAGCTATTTAAAACCACTATTGTGTAACCAAAGGAGATTAAACCAAGCAAAAAGACATTGCTACGTATGACTCGAGCCTGTCATTATCTTCAAAAGCTCAACCCATTAGCTACCTTTTTCTTCTGATAAAAAGGTACATCATTAGGACAACTGCATGACATCAAGCAGCCACCATTAAATTCCTGTCTAACAAATATAATATGTAGCTACATGGAACACACTCTCAGTCCTCCTACTATTTAGAGACAACCATATAATAATAAAAATGTCCCAGAGGTTCTGGCTCCAACAAACAAACTATGCATGACAAGTACATCTCATAATGTATAACAACATAAGGTACAATGACTCAAAAATTTTTAGTAGTTGACAAAAATTATTATAACTTTTTCCCCCATCATATAGTCAGTCCAACATTATTCCTAATTCACTTTCCTTGTAACACTCTACTAGAGGGACAGGACAGATCACCGAATCTTGGATGTAGTATAGACAAAATGGCCGTAAAATATAATATCTGTGGTCAAAGACGCTCTTGTTTTCATTCGGCCTTAAGCTCAATCCAACAGATTAAAGTATAAATTCCACCTTTACCGACATTACTACGATAACTATAGGACCACTTTATACCATGCTTGCTTGGTAACAATAAAATATTATTATAGAATTTAATGCAACAACTTAAGTGTACATGAGCAACGTACTTAAATATATACATCAATATTTATCAAAACCTTTTTAATACTTTCCTTAGGTTCAGAACACGCGTTCAAATTCCTTTTACTTTTTAACAAGACACTGCACTGCCACCAGCAACAATTACGTCCATTGATACCTCAGTCAGCCATACATGTACACAGCATGGATAGCCTATGCATTGAATGCCCACAAACTCAATCTTGAGTCCATTGCCATCCATCTTTTTTTGCACTTATCATTTCATTCCCCTTTTATCACCTAACATTTTACCATCTTCCTTTACGTAAAGTACTACATGTCAATTTGAAAAATTCTCTGCACTTTTTTCATACACTACCTTCTTTCCTACCCTCCAAAATATCAAGCATACACACTCCTATTTTAGAGCTCCTCTTATTAGTAAACCATAGCCAATTGTCTAAATTGAAATGATGGTTGTTAAGAATGAGGAGCTTATATTATTAACTTATGAGCATTTTGCGAAGCAGACATGAAACAGTTGAGAATCAAAGGCCAGTAGCAGTGAAGTAGTAATAAGTGATGTAGATGAAGTCACACAAGAGGAACCCATTTCCTGCTTCCGCTTTCATAAACCATTTAGCATGTGAAACCATATCTTCAACATTAGTACTATATAGAGTCCGTATCCTTGATTTTCTGCTACAGATCATTCCATAACATATGTATAAACAGTATTACTTTTACGGATGTGTGTAATGCCGCTGACAGCTGTAAAAAAGCCCTCCCAAAATCCAACTCTCCAAATATTTCATCGAGTGTCTTCCCATCCGCCATACCGAACATTCTAAACAAACTTAACTTTCAGAGAGTGAACTAACAAATTACAGTAAATCATCTGAAGACGCTATGAAAAAATCTGTAGAAAAAAATAAGACCTAGAAAAACTAATCTTGTGAAGTCAAACTAAACACGAGTGGATATTAACCCAGTAATTTTCATTTCAAACAATGGAGTCATAAATCAAAGGCAAAATCTACTTCCTCCTAGTCACAAACTTACGTCTGAGCTTACTGTATACTGTCTCTAAAGCATTTGCACTCTCAGACTGAGAGCCCGAGTATAAAGTATATAGATAGGTATTTGTGTTTTCGTAAAAGGCAACTCTAAAATATATTTTTAACAACCCAAGTATAATTTGAAGTTCTGAGGATGGTGGATGGCTGTTCCACGACTAAAAGAGCATTTTTAAACTCCAAATCTCCCACACTACTCCCTCTTTTAAGGCCAACCATGGTAATATAATAATCTACTTATAATTATGACGCTCTGGGTTGATAAATTACTCACATGGTCCTTTGACTACAAATTCTCCTTCATGTCATTCTCCTTTAAAATCATAAATAAAAGACCGCGCTTGTTAATTCCATGGTATATAGAGTTCCATTCAATTCTAACGAGTTAAATTGAGTGTGCATACATGCGCAGCCTAAATCTGCTGTCATTCTATAGATACTAATAATACTGCAGTCTCAAAGAAATATCTCACTTTTGATTCCCTCACAAGTGCTTATTATTCTTCCATTATTTCATACCCTACAGATTCACTTCGCCTTTAAAAACTATGACTCCAAGATACGGTGGATTAATAATTCAAAGTAAGTGCTATTTCGCCGAATAAGACAAGCTCTCATGACCCAGTTTCTATAGAAACCATGGAACCAGAATTTTCCAGCAAACCATTTCTCTATTATCTGAGCATCTATACTGCGTAGCAACAGCTGATGCTGATGGAAATGAGCACGAACCACAAACTTCCCATTTCCCATCCATGAATTCAATTTTGTCCGATTCTCATTCTAAAGGCGTAGACTATATTGCCAGTTTAACCTTCATTCAACACTGGATAGCTTGCAATAACCTTCAAATCACATACAGTTCTCCGAACAACACGTATTTACGTATATCTGTATGTACACGCATAAAATTTTAATCAATAATGGACCCCTAGCCCAGATGTTCCTACGATTTATCAAAACATCCTTTTAGAGAGAGAGAGAGTCAGGCTAAAAAATATTAATAATTTTCAATCACGAAATCCGCAGTTTCAAAAATAGGTAAAGGTCCAAAGCTGCTGCACATGCAATAAAACTGCATTTGCAGAGAAATCGCCAGCAAGTACCGGCAGTAAATGAGAATTATGAATGGGCAAAAGCACAAAATTTAACTCAATTTCACGGAGTCATCTCTTGTCCCTGTGAAAGTGAAACAAATGTAAAAAAAATATCCTTGACCATTTGCATACATAGCAGATAATACATGTACCTTGTTATTCCATCATAGACGTTTTATTTATGCTAAGCCACTATACACTTAAATTTCTATACAATGGCCATTGAATATAATGTAGACAAATAACACCAATTTTTTTTAGAAAACCAAGTTTAACTAATCGTACCCATAAAAATGGCATTCAAACAAGTAAATTTGGAGAAAAATTACTAAAAAGTAAACTTGACATAGACAGAAAGTATTTTGTCAAATAAACAGGGAAAGTTCCAAGGAAGGTAATTTATTTACCCATATTTGATTTCTCATACCCTCAGACCTGCAATAACCGTTACAGTGCAACCTGTTCCTCCCACGTATACGTAACTTAAGTACCTCGATACATCAAAAACGAGCACAAAGGGATGGATTGATGCCTGAAAGGCATAAACAGGAGAGAAGCCTGCCTCTCCTACCGAATCAGGTGATTAATTTCATTGGAGAGTGTACTAGTCGTTAGCGCGGCAACAGCCCTTTCACTCAAACTTTTTCTCCAGACCAAAGATGTTTTCCCTCCCATTATCCCGCTTATTTGTGCTTTGCCTTCCTAATGGGATAAGTGGAAAATCGAAAGCT
>JAQFXU010000633.1:0-45472 GCA_034693705.1 Spatulosminthurus flaviceps | reverse complement strand
ATTGTAAGTGTATAATGTACCAAAGAGGATAGGATCTTTTGTAGTGGATTTACGGATGCAGGCATATCATAAATTCCCTTGTCTCTTCTCTCGAACTTTTTTCCATACAAGTTCCATGTTTTGTCTTTCCTCGAATTTTAAAATTTTCTTTCCTTTACTTTAAATCGGTTGCTTCTGTGAACCTTGGTCTCTCTGTTTTAGTGGAAATGGGACCCCGATATTTTTGTTTTCTGTCACTGACTGTAGGAATTTCCCCAATATTTCGTATCTACTATCTTTGTGCATAGTGGTACTATGGCACTGGGTTTTTTATTATTTTCCTTTACACTGCTGTTCAGAATTTCTTACTTTGTACTTTGTGATGAACAATGATTGTGTAGGCAGTTTCTCTAAAATGAGCCTTTGTAACAGGGAATTTGTCCCCTCAGAGGCAGTTGTGTCGTTACCACACACTCTGATCACGCTTAACCTTTACTTACTTCTCCCTTTGGTATTGTCCAAAGATAGAACAATGTGGGGATGTTTAGTTGTATTCTTTCTCCCTTATTGTTAGAGTGTCTTCATGCTTTCCAGTTTTCCTACTAATTTCTATTTTTGGGAGAATCAACATTTTTCTACAAACGTAGATATAAATGGGAGCTGCATTATAAAACCTGTTAGAACTTGTGGAGAAACTAAACTCGTACCATATTTGAATGGAATTACAGGATTTAGGATTCTTTTCTGAGGAAGGCTTATAGAATTACTAGGTGTTTTGTTCTGAGAGTGGGCTTTAGATTTTTACTTTTTACTACTTGTTGTTGAACAAATTGAAACAAGTCTTTACTTGAAAGTACTTGTGGAGGATTGAATATGTGGTTCAAAATAGAGGATTCGTTAAAGTTTAATGACTTTTTATGAATTGTTTTCTAATCAGATGGATCGTGCGTGAAGAGCGTTACCATACAATTATTACAAATAGATACAAATGCAATAATTAAATTATTATTGTAGGACAATATCTTGGAATTAATGACAAACCTTTAAGTCGTATTCGGATTAGGAAATGCTACTTGTACAAGATGATCTAAACACGAGAATATTTTCTCTTTGTTATTTTATCTCAATGCTGCAGGTTTATGAGTAGTTTAAATTGTGCATTATTTTTATGCGAATCATTTCTATTTACCATTAATCAGAAAGTCAGTATTACACCATTAATCAGGTCAGGACAAAGATTTTATGGAATGAATTTATCTGTGATGCCTTGGAAAGAGAAAAGCATGCAGAAACAGATCACAAAAAATTACACTTTCTTGTTTCCACATTTGAGTATTCAAAAAAAGAATTTAGGGTGAATTAGAGATGACTCGGGGTTCTTGTGAGTGCCACAGCTTCATACAAAAAGTAAAATGAGGTTGAATAGTGATTTCTGAGCGTGCAAGAATATTTAGTCCTCAGCCTATCAGTGAAAAGGAACATGATATTAAATCTAATCTTTCGTTCCAAAAGGAAGGGCTGAATGGGGAATTCCTATTTGGTTGCGAATGTACCGAAAATAGAAATAAACAAGATAATGCAAGCTTGTATCTATTAATTCTATTATACAAGAACTATTAGCCATCTGAGGATAATCAAAAGTGTCTTGATTGATTAGGTTGGACAACTTTAAATAATTGTAAAGGTATACGTAGAGGTCCATTGTTTCCCACACTTACAATGATAGTAGGTTGACTTTTTCTGTTCCATTAATACGATCTAATAGGGAGTGCAATTGTATAAAGAATGGTCTAGACGCAAAGTTACATGGCATTATTAATTCATTGTTCATTGCCAGAATTAATATACATATAGCGATCATTACATGAACAAGTTGATGAAATCACTCGGGGTATCCAAACAAAATTTGTTTGTAAGGATTTAGGTGTATATTTAAAAAAAATTAATCATCCCTCCATTTGATGAAGGATGCAAATGAAGATAACAATTTAATAATATGGTTTTCCATACGAAATTGCACTTTAATAAATTACATTGTACCTGCATATTATGTGATGCAAGTGAGTGGTTGAGTGAATACATTAAATACATATACTTTTGATATTAACTCTGTAGATCTTGCTAGTTTAGGACAAGGGCTAATTTTTCCAAGTACTTATATAGAAGAAATTAAATTGAAAAAAAAAATATGAATGCATTACTAGTGACGTCATCGTAATGATCTCTGTTTCTCTATGAGAAATTTGTGCAGAATAACTACATTACTACGACGGCTTGTAGGTGTATCAGTATACAGCATGAGTACAAGGAAATTCGTGTTTTTATAAGCGATTTGTAGGATTGGAATGTTTCACTCATTTTTTTCAGTTCAAGGTAATTCTTCTGATTTGAGCTTTGAGCATATTTTCCATTCATTCAAAGTATAGTAGAAAGTCATTGCATTGTTTTTCTTACCAAGCGGCTTCGTTGTTTTTGTCTGATCCGTCCTATACAAACGTCATATTACATTATATTTGGAATGTAGTATTGTACTTGTGAGAAACATTCCAGACGGAGTTTTTGCAAACTGTTTTTACAATTAATAACATTAAATTTTCCTCCGGCGCCTGAACGTCTATCTCTTCCTCAATTAAACAGTTACAATATGTAATGCTGTTATCAGTTGAAACTTTCATTGGTTTATCTTGGAGATTTAGCTGCATAAGCCCTAAAGTAAAAGCTAGAGGTAAGCTCTTTGGAGGATTTTTGCAGTTTTGCAGATAAAATAAATTACTCAAGAGATTTAATGGAGAGATGGTTTAACGGACATGTAATCTATAAGAAATGTTTACCATTGAAGATGATAGTATTTTAACATGCAAGTGGTTGTTGCAGTGGAGTAGTATAGGATGATGTGAGTTCGTTTTTTAAAGTAGTAGTTGAACCATGGAGGGTGACTCAAGTATATTCATTAGTTTGAATGTATAGGAACTTTCGCAATTTGTAATGGTTAATTAGTTTTCCTGTTGAGACTTACACTACAAATACTAGCTGAGAGGCTTTTAAAATTGTCAACTAATGTCGGCGTTGTTGTGGAAATGTGGATAATGGACAATTGCGGTTCGCTTTTGCATGTGAGTGATTATCTTATCAAAAGGTAGGATTAACTCTAGATTAAAATCGTGATAACCTGAAATGATTAAATTACAAGTTACGTCTGTCTATGAGTAACATGGTACAGCATAATGGCATAATGTGTACGTAGAGTATTTGGTATGTTATTGCTAGTAACAATAAGTTCAGTAATATGAAATGGAAAATCTATTAAAGGATCATCAGCCATATAGTGAGCATGGAAATAAATAATAATTGTGGAGTAATTTATTTCAGGTGTGTCCCAAATCTAGACATGATTATTATCCTATGCGATGGCCTATGTAACGCTACAGCGCTTGTTAATATCTTTACAATTTTTTTTTAAAAGTAAAAGTACATTATAGGGTATATCTATCTATATATACGCTTCTAATAAAATATTAGGCAGTGTGACCGCTCTGAGGAAGTTGTCACATCAAGGTCGATTAAATTACTCTCCTTTAATTCTGCAAAAGTTCTTGGTTATCATTGATCTTCATACATGCAAGCATTACGCGTGCTATGTATACACGTACATTATAATAAACTATTATAGCCTGGGTATAGAACCCTGAAAGGAACCTAAATTTCGATAAGGAGTTATGGTATATGAGCTTTTTGAAGTACATGTATCTTGTGGGCGAGTCTTGAGAACCGTCAAAATATTTGGAAGAAACATACTCTCCCCCTCAACGAATCAATCATCATCTTTTGCTCTCCATGTTTTTACCTGTCATGTCGATCCATCATAGACTGGATTTAGAGGATCTTCTGTAAATGTAGCTGGGCAAGCATCGTGTGCCAATGGTGAGGATGTAATAACTAAAGTTTTTTTTTTCAAAAATGTAGTCAAAGTGTATTTATAATCAGAAGTCAGCAGCTGATGTAGTCATGTAGCTGGTATGTGCCCCTTTCTTGTTATTTATGATAGGTACATCTGTACCAATAGGCTCAAAGGGTGAGGACAATCACTATTCGTCAGTGCCCACAACACTACTACTACCTGTCAACAATAGATTGTACTGGAACTTTACGGCTTTACAATGTACAATACAAATAGTCCGGGATGTTTACAGCACGTTTGTTTGTATAAATTACAAATTGCATGCAGACAGTTTTCAAACGGTTTACAAATAGCTTTTTGGAAGTTGTTAACCAGGCCTGTTTTTGTCCTGTTCCTCTGCTGCGTATGAGGAAATTAATGTGCGGACAGAATTAGTAAGAGGTTAGTGATGGGACTATAGTGTGTATATAGTGAGATAAATGGTTGCCCGTTTGTCATTGTGCTTGATGAGAAAGAAGGAAAAAAATGTAAATTCCTGAATATTTATAATTATTATTACAAAGGAAAGGGAATATGGTGTACAAATGATTGAACATAGGGGATAGTTTCATGACAGATTTCAAAAGTTTTCCTGACAATAAACTAATTAATATTGTTGTTACATAAAGTACACACATGTATAGTGCTCATATAGTTCGGTATGGGAATGGGAAACCGGCAAGGAAGGTATGAACTGGTCAAAAATATCAATTTGTTTTCGGCTCATTCCTCGAACAAATTGTCCTGCATTTGTTTTGAATATACTGAGAAATGATAGCCACACTAACTCGTACTCCTTGTTGACAACTCATAATTAGCATAAAATATCTTTGAGAAATAGTAGTCTCTGTCGCTGCATGTTATTTCTTACTGGGCTGTTTTGTAAGAGCCACTTTTATAAGAAACCAATAGCCATATTACAAATAGTTGGCGTGTTATACTCACAATCAGATATTTAGAACTGCCAAGCTGTTGGATTTTCAAGAAAAAAACACTTGAAATGTTTTTATGGGAGGATAATGGAATGTGGGTATGGGCATCGGAACTGCCTGAGAATTAATGCATGAAAGAAAGGGATTCGAGGATGGAGTGTTATGGAAGTGCACTCCTTATTTAGTCAGTTGAATGTGTGTGTGTGTGGACTTTGATTTAAACATTTAGGGGATTATGGAGCATTATGCATCTAACTAAGTAAGTAAGATCCTTTGATGTTACAATATAAAAACTGGATTAAATTATTTCAATGTGCATCCGTACGGGTCACATTGAAAGCGTTTATTTATGATAGTTAATTCTTTTTACTTCGTATAAAGGGCCTTGTGATTTCCACGAGTCTGCATTATCAAAGCTGATGAATGTCAGCTGCTAATCCTCGTCATCTTCACTCTCCTCCTCACATATGACATATCTGTGTTTATGTTGTGCCAGAACTTTACTTGGGGCTTACCGAAGTCCACGGTCAAACATATTCTTACCAATTCATGGTATTGCATATTTAAAATGTTTGTTTAATGGAGTATATACTAATCGGATAGGAACTGAGTTGTTGAGAATTATCAATAATAATTCCTGGAAATAAACTCGAGACTCTACTTAACTAGAATCCATTGATAAGCTTTCCTGCAGGCTCTTCAATTCAAACTGCACAGTCCATCAAAGTTTGACAAACGCAGTGTCATCCAAATAGAACTTCAGAACCAACATAACCACGATATTATTTCTTACAAAATAATAATAAATTTTATTGTTATGATGAGAAAATGCAATGCAGTGGAATTCCAGGGGATTTTTGGGAAATGTCTTGTGAGGTTTAATAATTTGGTTGTAAGTACACGTATAATGATGTAAGGAAGGAGAATACTTACATAATTATGAGCTCATAAGCACTAGTACATGAGAAAAGGGACGAGGAAAGAATTTGTGTATAAGTTACAATTTACAGTACACATTTTCTTATTGGAATTAACGACCATGTTTGTTGATTTGTCCTGCTGGGAGAGAATCTCTCTCCGCAGGAACAAAACTTTTCAGAGGAATCAATAACCTTCCTGAGAAGATTCACATTTCTTTTACGAAGTACCACATTGTAGGAGCTTGACTTCTCGTCTTATTGCTACCGTATAGTCAGTCATATGATCCTATGCTGAATACTATATTACTAATGCATCTTAAACTCTCCTACAAGTTGGTCTCATTAGGTATGTCTAATCTGAGTTATTTGATGCTAATGTAAATTACTCTTGCTGCCCTTTCTCCTTGGCTGCTACCATTTGGTATTTAGGAATTTATTGAAATGCAATAATGAAGGGAAAAATGTTGATGGGTTTCGGAAGCCTGTGGATATGGAATTGTAAATATTTGCTGACTTTTAGCATCCTCATAATAATTACATCTCCTAATTACTACAAGGGATTCAACTTCGGCATAGAAGCGTAATGATATAGGTTGATAACATAAATTGAAATGGAAGCAATAAATTATAGTTTGGAATGTCAGTTTCACATGATTAACTTAGCGGATTAAAATTGCATTCCTTTAAGTTTATTCCCATTATTTATTGTTGTCTGTTTTTTCAAGACCAACCATTTGCCTCGCTTCTCACACCACTCTATATGGTATGAATAAACAGGGATGTGCGGCTGTAAAATAAAAGAAACACGTTTCAGAAACACAAAGGTCAGATAGTATGGAAACGAATGCGCTTGAAAACTCGTGTGAGGCACAAAAGGCTCATTTAGTGATTTTTTTAGCATGTATACGATATAATACTGTACTACAAGTGCATTTGCCATAAGACAATTGATATTGGAAACTTCCGTTCTTTATCATGATACTAGGCACCATGGAACCCATATGTTGTATTATTGTGGATGTATCAAAAGAGTGTGAGTATTTTTGTTGCGTCGTTCCTGTTTTATTGTTTGATATTATATTCTCTGACTGCTGCCAATACTTATGTATGTAGATACGAATTTGATTCTATAACAAAAATATGAAAAGTTTTT
This sequence comes from Spatulosminthurus flaviceps, assembly GCA_034693705.1. Taxonomy (NCBI): domain Eukaryota; kingdom Metazoa; phylum Arthropoda; class Collembola; order Symphypleona; family Sminthuridae; genus Spatulosminthurus; species Spatulosminthurus flaviceps. The sequence continues at coordinate 38,551 of JAQFXU010000633.1, read as the reverse complement.
ATTGAGAAAGGTTTCGCCTTAGCCTTAACCTACTTTGTTGTTATTTATCAAAAGTTATTGTATTTAATCAAGAAGTAATAATCAGTTATTAATTTTTCTTAAACTTTAATGCACTCCCGACAGCCAACATCATGACTGACATATGAACAAGGAGAGAGAGATGAGCTTCCTTGTATATCTTCTCTTTGTTTAAAACTTCTCTACACTTTTTAATACCTCTAGCGTGCCCTTGTAAGCCAGAACAATAATCAACGAACTACAAAAGCAGCTATAATAATTATTATTAGTTAAATCCTTTAATAACTTTTTTAGACTATACTCTACTATAAGAATTCATTGGGAATGATAATCAATGGTAAAAGAAAAGTTATTGAAAGGTCTGGTGGCTTGAAAATAGTTCACAGCGGTATCTAAATGCGTTTTACGTTTACGTTCCATTTCACCAAATGGTTGATTCTGTGTGTTTACAGATGTAATTGTATCAACTTTAAAAAAAATATAGCTTTAAGGAATGAGTAATCTTTGGGAGACTGTGTTATTACTCAATATTTGTGGTTTACTTTAATACTGAGATAACTTTGGGTGGTTATTGATGTTTGGGATGTTTACGAAAGATTTATTTTCAATTAGGTCGCTGGGTATGTGCAGCAATTGTAGTTCTCCATAACTGTTGTCTACTGACTGCAATTTAAGGCGTTCCCCGCGGTCGCGGTTACTATTTACCTTTTAATTAAAGCCTTGAATTTTGAAAGTTTATTTTCGACTCATTCAGGGGGGAAATGGAAAATCATTGATACTTTTTGCGAAACCTTCACGATTTCTTTGGTATTGATTTAGAAATCAAATAATTATTATTACAATTTACGCAGCCCCATTGGCATAATTTACTTATTATTTATAGTATTACGTGTGTGGAAAGGAAAATATTTGAGTTTTGTTAAGTGGATTATTCAGTGAGCTAATCATTACGTTTATTTGTGTTTTTTTCAGAAATAACAGTGGATGAGAATCAGAGATTCCCTGGAGATTGCCCTCAAGAGCTGAGCAAGAGTGGGAGAAGAGGTAGCAGTGGTCATTTTGACAAGGACGAGCAAAATCCAACATTAGGAACTTTGGATACATCTCTGCGAAAGATTGATTTACCTTCCATTGCTGATACATCAGACCCATCTTGCCTTCATCAACAGGACAATATAAATAATGCCACTTTTGGACAAGCTGCCAATTCAGCTGAAGAGAGTCAGCGGTTAGGAACGACAATTCAAGGTATCCTATTGACATTTAATTTCTTTTGAACTTACAAGTGTCACAAATGTATGCATAATTGAAGATCTATTAATTTTTTCACTACCAAAGACAAACTTGCAGTGTACACTTTTCTGTAAATATTTGTACTGTTAAGTTTCTGCATCATCATGAGAATTCTTTGATCTGCATGTAATGCATTTTAGTGGTAATGAATGGTACGGACGGGTTAAGGAAAAAATCCTGTAACCTTTCGAAGTAATGTAGGAAATATGAAGTTGAAAAAAATTGCTATTATTTCATTTACTCATTGTTTGTAATTTTTTTCAGTCCAAAAATGGAGGTGGTGTACAGGAAGGAATGCATAGTTAATTTTGATAATTAATAAAAAAGGTTTAAGGAGATAATGAAATGATTAATCTTGAGGAGCTATTGTGACAGTTTCGATTTGTAAAAAATCTTCATAGGCATGGCATTACGTATGGTCATATTATGCACATACTCTTTTCCCAAACACCAATCACCTTTTCACCTTCCAAGAATCAAGTGTCGCCTTATCTAATATCCATAAATTCTCACCAACGTGTCTATGTCTCTGTACTATTGAATATAAAGACACTACTCGAAAGGCACCTCTCATTCATTCAAGGTTACGAAATTTATACGCGTTCACAAAATCAAAGACGACAGGGAACTCTATACAGCTTGGGTTTCTTTTTGCGTTTTCTCACACTTGCTGTAAATCCGTTTATGCATTATTTTTCGTATAGTGCTGCTGGTTACTAATACTTACTTGCATCATATACTACATCATTTGGCCTGTACTGGTCTCAAGCTCATGTTAATACCTTATGCCGTAATGCGGATTTTAATATACTGAATCCTGAAATAATAGGAATGGAAAACAAAATTCTTTTGTTTTATGATTTGTAAACAATTTATGAAGTAAGAGTATCTGCACAATACTGCACATGTATGCACACATTTAGTTCAAGTCTATGAATTCCATTGGGTTGGAGTTACACCTATGTAGCATAATGTGGGTAGCGGGTAGCTGAAACCCCATTATTTTTACCTTGGGCTGTATTTTTCTAACACTTAAGGGGTGCTGTTAAGTTGAATAATAATTCATGGAAGAAGTTGTCTCAGGTTTTTGTACATGCTGTACGTATAGCTATGAAGGAGCTTTTGTATGCAGTTCACATGCTGTAGGTGTTTTTGAATGTTTTTATACCCTTATTTATAGTAGTAGTAACTTAACTTGACTGCAAACATTATATTATATTGCAGAATTAATTTTTATGGATGGATCAGTAGCTATGAGGTCTATCTACTTATTACTACTTATCGTGGAAATGAATCGAACTAACTGTGATTTATTTTTTTGATCAATCACTTTTATTATTGCCCTTGTCGTAAATTATTGTAGATAGATATCCGTAGAAAAAGATAGTTATTTATCTGCTTCATTGGGTCTTTTGTTTCGAATATTACAAGCTTGAGGGTAATCTCTTTTACATTATCACATTTTTTTCCTGCCTTGCCCATTCGTTTTTTAGTAGTTTTAAAAATTTGACGCGGCTGTGCTTTTTTATTGTATACCGTTTTAGCTTGAGCTAATTTTAAGGAACATGGTTTGCAGATGTTCCTTTACTACGTGATTTTTCTCATTCTTACCCAGTTTTTGGTGGGGTAGAGAGGGTTCTGGGACTTTTTGGATATTTGGATGAAATATCCTTTAGTAAAGTTTTGCTGGAGATTTTAGAGAGAAATTGTACAAATTTGTTTTTCATGAATAGGCTTACTATTATGGATTCCGTGAGAGTTAACTGAAAGGAAGGAGGAGGATAAAGTATTTTATCTGTACTTCCATGCACATGATCTTCTTTTATTTTATGGTAAAGCGGAATTTGTTTGTACAGTTGACAACGTGGAAGAAGTTCTCCGTCTCGTCTCTCCTCTCCAGTTTGTATCTGTACGTAAATAGACATGTTTTTCCCCACAATTTAAAGGATTTTGTGTATACTTTGAAGGAGAGACGAAGAAGAATAAGTGGATTTTGGTTGTAAACTTTGAAAATGAGTTGAGTGTGATTGAGAGCCATGCAGGAGATGAAGGAGCAAAACTTGTGTGTGCGTGTGACTTGTCTCATATTGAAATGATCATTTCCATGAGTGAGTCAGATCGTATATTTTTGAAGGCTGTAGTGTATGTATTTTGGGGTGGTAAAGAATGATACTTAAACCAGATCTCTTGCTCATCTTGTCAAGCTCTCTCGCAGAACTTCTTAATGCTGAAGAGAGAAAGAACAGATTATTTTTGTACACAAATGTACGGAGGTATACTTTTTAACTTTTTATACATGTACTAAATGCAATCCCCTGGAGAATGAATGAGCTCGTATTTTAAAATGTGTACTTGAAAAAGTATATGGTTTACATCACTCCGCGTCGGCATACATGATCCTTATCGTTATCCTTGTATTTGTATGTATATATTCTTTGTGGAGATTGAGGAAATTTTTTCTCCAAAAATTAATGTTCCTTTCGTGATCCAGGAAATTTAAATGTATATTTTCCAGTCTACACTCTCATTTCCATATAATCATTATTGTTAGTTCAGTATCCGTATGTACTGTGTTGTGCGCATTCCATAGTTTGTGAATGTGAAAAGCCTAAACCAAATCCTAATAAAGGTAATGGGTAAATTAGGATGAGTAATTTTTGCTCACAAATAATTAAATTAAGTCACCGACCTACTCAAATTGGTCGGCTTTAAACAGGTTGGCTTGAGTTACTGATGGTATCTTGTTCAGTTGGCTTTTTTTGTTGTTTCATCCTTTATTTGTTTTGGCTGTGGGTGGCGGATTTTGTTTCTTGCTTGGGGATGTATTATTTGCTCGCTATTTAATGCGTCGTGGGTCCAAATATATTTAATGTATTAGCTTTCTGGAAATAGTTTGCGTTGCTCCCATTTGTACCCACGCAGGCACATTTGTTCCATTGTATTTACTACATTAATATTTCCTAAGAAGATGATTGTCGGTGAAATTTATGGAAAACTACAGGGCTTATTATATATGTCGCTTCCTTAACTGGAATAATATGTAATTTTTGATGACCGCATAGGAGAACGCATTATACATTGTATATCTATGTATGTATATGTTCATTTGGTGCTTACTTTTTTCGTTGTTTATAAGGGGCAGTAGGAGGATTTGGGGATAAAAAATGACGTATACATATGACCTCGAATTTCAGTAAATCTGATCGTATGATTTTCCGCGTAAGTAATTTGAGTACCACACAAGAACTGGGCACGCTCTAGTAGTGTAAAATATATTGGCAATTTTTAATATTAACATATATTTAGTGTTCCATGTAATTGAAATTATGTTTTCCCAGGGTCTTTCCTTGAAATGGTAAAGTTAGTATTTTTTGCGAAATTAGATTGTGGTATTATAAATATTGCTTTGCGATAATTTTGCATGGTCTTTTCCTATCTGATGGGAAGTTGGTAATTGGACCACGATCATGTTAATTTTAACTCAATTTGCTGTAATCAATACCTATGTTCATATAGTATATAGCTTAGTACGTATAGCATATAGCTAATACTGTGCTTGATAGTGCCAGTGAACAGTCTTACAGACGTGAGTACCTGTAAGGCTAATGTGCTTGTATTTATTAGTATTAGAAAGAGCTTATTTTCACAGTTGAATTTTTGGTTGCTTTCCAAGAATAATAAGACCGCGGATATGAAGTAATGCAGATTTATATAGATGCACAAATATGGAAAAATTATGCTCACATAATGAGAGAGCTTCGTAACAGGACTAAATGGGATTAAAATTTCAAAAGGACTTGATTATTTAGACAACTATTAATATTCAGGGACTTGATCATTAATACCACATGTAAGTTTAGTAGAATTTCATGGAAGCATGACAAAATGATTTCCTGGCTAAACTATTTTACGATTTAATATCAAATACATATACGGTACTGGATATAGATATAATATATATCATGTATATAAGTATATAGAGTTTGAATCTGTGTAAACCCTCGGGAGAATGACACACGTGTGAGATTCTACATAGTTGACAGGATTAAAAGTGCAATGCCTTCACACTTATTATGGTCATATGAAAACATAAGAAAAAGGATTTAATACAATGCATGAAAAGAGTCAAGTGGGCTTAGGCACTTGTCTCTTATGTAATAATAATAACAATAATAATATAATACGAGAGGGAGGGAAGTGTTTAAGGCGGAGAATGAATACAGTATGATCAGCATGCGGTATTATATATTAGTGTTGGTTGCTCTTTTGCGGGACAATACTTTTGAAAATCATTTGATGGTAGCAAAGTATACTCGGACTGTTATTACTTACTACTACTGCATTGTAACCATACGTCCCTTGTGGTTAAATTTAAATGGGAAGTGTACCACACTGGCACGTTGTGCATGTAAAGCTATATTTGCATCTAGTTAGTCCATCTGTCTATCTGTCGATGTCAAAAGGAATAGTAATTGAAAACATTACGGAAGGTGATCAAATCAAACTGTAAATTGTAATCAGTGTTGAGGATGAGTCTTTAAGTAGTAGTGGCAAATAATGCTTATTAGGTGTAAGCAGGATATAGCAAGGGTAGACAGACGGTCGTCGTCCCTTCAGTGAACATCAATCGATGATTCAAATGTGCTTATGAATTGTGCAGAGTTGAACGTGACATTTCTCACAAGATTAGGATTTGACGAGTGAGACGAATTCCGATGAGGTGATTTTAGTTTTTCGGTGCATCTTTTTTCATACTGAACATTTATAAAAGGTCTAGGGTTGTGTCCCTACTGCAGTTTTTCGCTCCTCTGTATTATGTAGTCAGGTGTATGAATTATGTAGTACAAGTATGATCTTGTACATCCAGACTTATTTAATTTCAATTCAAAGGTTTAACGTTCTCGCGGTTGTACATTGTTGTCTGAGACAACTAAAATACTTGCACAAGGAATTTAAAGCTGTAAGAGGCGGGTAGGGACGAAAGTAAGTATGACCAAGTAGCTAACAATAGAATATTTGCAATGTGTTGGTTAATTTATCTGATTTGCAAATCAATCGTTTTAGCTGCTGGAATAATGCACGCACATCTGTCTTTTCTCTTATGGTGACTCATGCTGTGACTAATCACATTTCTTCAGTGATTTTTATTCATTGAAGAGGACAGTGTCGGGGTCAATAATTTTTAGTATAATTTTAAATCTATAGCTTCATTATTATTATTATTAGGTTTTTACGGTAATTCCCATGCAGTGGTATTGATTATGATTTGTTCCACCTGCGATTATCCTTTCAAACTGCATTCACACTGCCATTCCCGCCCCTTTTTTAATTCCAAGTACTTACCGAAGCTGCTTCAAACTTCAGTGACAGGGCTTGTAACCGCATAATATTTGGGTAGATAGGTACAGTTGCATAAACTCTTAATTTAAATTGTAAGGATTTAAACGGGTTTGTCCGTTGAGGAAGCATTAGTGCGGAACAGCCTATTAACCTATTATGTTATGTGCATTAAAATTAGATGCAGTCAAGCAGATCCGTGTGGAGGTATTATTTAATTTGTGCTTGGATACTATTAGTTTTCACACAAGGTTGTACTCGTAAGGGCAAGGGAATACAGGGAATTTTTCCACCAAAGCACCCGTTTAGCTTGTGTTGTGGTTACACATGTAGTATGTATTTAATTAATGTTTTGGCATGTAAACATTAGTGGTAATGTTTGTCAAACTCATAATCAGGAGTTGATAGGAGTAAAAGAACGAATGATTTATGAGCTCACTCCTCGCTCGATTTACCCACGAATGAATTTGATTGCTAAGAAAAGTTGATGGAGATCACTTGCAATATTGTAAGTCATTAGTAGGATTCCTTTGACCATTAAACCACAAGAGATTCAATAGGATAAATCACACTGTCTTCAGATTTTATAATGTGTGACACCTATAAGTAACTTAAGTCCCTTTTTTATGCCATTCTTTATTCTTTGCGGTGGAAATCTTTAGTCTTCCTTACAGGCGGCTTGTAGTGATGAAGCTGGAATTAGATACCATTATTTGGATACAATCATGAAGGCGACTATAAATTCTAGTGGTAGTAGCGGATGTTATGCTACTCCTTCATATGATATCATCTTCGGAATTCCAGCGGAAAGGACGGCCTTGTACTATTCAACAGTCATCGGTTTGTCAAGGGATCAGAAGAAAAATCATGTTCGAGAGGGGCTTCTGGCTCATGAAATTGTACTTGATTTTTCAGAATTCAAGCATCTTTGTATGTACTCAGCTCCTGTCAAAACCTTCAAAAATGGTATTCTTTGAAGGAAAATTGTTGCGGTGTTAGGAATTTGTAGTACATGATGTGATATTATGAAGTATTACGTGTTGGTTATGCATTAGGTGGGGGTAATAGTAATAAAATGAACCTATCTTTATGTGGAAGCACACGTTGAAGGAATATGGCTCGGTCCCGTCATGATTAATGACTTTTGAGTAAATAACCTTAATCCATGGTAAAAGAGATGAGGGGATAAGTACGGTATGAATTCCAAGGGTACCAGCCACCATGGTTCCCTTTTTTTGCAGTTCACAGTTGGGAATTTTTAAGATTTCATTTCTTACAGAATTCATTGTGTGTATGTATGCGTGTGTGGGGAGTACTCGTCTGGAAATTTGCTAGTTAGTCACGTTTGTGCATTAAACCCACTAGGGACACTCTTAAAATATTCTAATTTATATGTTCGGCTTTTATGGGCCTAAGTTCACGTTTATCCTTTTTGCACGTCTGGTACTGCAGAGCTAGGGGTAAACACAAGTATTACACATTTCCTAAACCATCAGTACATTAGGATACCAATTATAAGTTTTGATGGTACGAATGCAAATAAGCTTTATTTATACATAAACAAGGAGATCTAAACGAAAAGTAAGCTTATACACTAGTTACTGTGAAGATGATTGCTATGCTAAAACATTCTCGTTCTACTTAACATGAATACTTTGTGTCCATGGAATCAAAATTCTATTTGGTGTAGCCTACACAGTAGGAATGTTAAAATGTGTGTGTGTAAGTATTTCCATGCGGTAGCTTTGTAAAATTAATTACGTCAAAAATATTAATTCCAGAGGTTTGGCCCTTTTTAGTTGCCACAACATAAGAACGTGTGGCTGAATTTCTTTCGAGCATATGCAGTGTCTGTAGTGTGTAGCGATAATGAAAAGAGAATGCATGTAACTTACAAAGAGAGTCCATAGAGACTTTTACTCGCATACTTATTACATAGCAAGGCTAAATGAGATTATCGGAGCAACTTTCGGACTGTACACTTTTTGATATTTGAATATTAAGTAACTAGTTAAGTTCCTGTCTTAATTATCTATGTATGTAAGGTGTGCCTTGCGCCTTGCCTAATAAGTATATAAGAGGTTGCTGTTAGATCCGTACATATTCGCAACCGCAATCCTAACTACACAGTCGAAACCTATTTTACCTTTGTACAAGTAAATCAAGTTAAATTTCTAATAGTATTTGCTCCTACAAAGGAAAGGGAATAGATGTAAAGTATATTTCCTGTATATAAATAATTACAGGTATGTATTTAAAAGGGGCAGGTGCGATTGAAGTGTCAATGTTGGAGTGCAGCTTTGTACCTGTACATAAATATGTTTGATAGGTATGTGGATGTACCCATGTAATATACTTCTTCACATGTTCGAAAATGATTCAAGGTGGGAAAGGAGGGGATAGGCTTTTTGATATACCTTCTCTTCTTTCGTCCAACTATCCATTCGACGACCAACATACCGCCACCACCACCGCCGCCTTTCTTCGTTTCCTGTGTAAAGTGTGTGAATGTGTTCGTACGAAGAGAACCTTCCACATTCAAGTTATGACTTGAATACCCGTGACAGGAGCAGAAGTTTAGTTTGAGGCTTCCTTCTAAGCAATATGTTGTAAGCCTTTACATATTTTTCCCTGAGTAGGCAAACTGCATTCTGCTACAGCAGTTGTTCCTTGGTAGGCTCTTATCACAAGTGCATAATTTCTAGAGAACGTGTGTGTTTATTCTTGTGTATATTGTTCTGGTTTTTAGCTGTTTTAGCATAGATATATAGCTTCATCATACCACTTACTACGAACTCCTTCTTGTCTGGTTAGTTTTAAAACTCTCGGTATTTATAATTTAGAGGAAAGTTTTTCAGACACACAGGAAATGACATTCAACCGAGTCGAAAAGGAGCGGATTCAGTTCAGTGCGTCTTCTTAACCTTTTTCTTCTCTTCCTTTCATTCTCTTGACTTCCACCCTCTGTTTTTCTCTCTCTCTCTCTCTCCCTCTCATCCTAAAACTTGTAAGAATTAAAAATCTTATACTTACACGGCGGCTCCTGTTCTACACAATTAAAACTTGTAATAGACAGCATACCCATCATTGCGTGTACATGGGAGATGGAGGGTGGGAGTGCAGCACGCACGATGAGATTATTAAAGTGTGTGCAGTGTTTTTGTGTGTGTGGGTAGGATTCTAAACTTCATAAATTCTAAATACTCCACGATTTTCCAGCCTATTACGACCTGCTTCATATAAATGTTTAACTGTGTGAAAATACTGGAGGTTTATATACTCTATGAGTTGTGGCTATTATTACAATTTGGTCAGTAATATTATATAGGATGGATTAGGGAAAATATATGTGATGAACTGTTCTTAAGTCAGACAGGAGTTGTTCCACATCCTTCCTTGAGTAAACATGTCAAGGTTTTTATCACCCCTGTCAATTTCTCCTGCAACTTGGGTTTAGGAAGGAAAAGTACAAGTCACAAAAATAATTTTTTGAAAGGTAGGGAATACTCATTCGTTACCAAAGTATTGTACCTGTTGTGGGACTTTGGAGGTGCATTTATAAACGTTTGATAATTATATTCAAAAGCAGTTTTGTATTTTTCGTGGAAAATCACATGATTTTAAAGTGAAAAACTGTTTTGTCCAAGTTTTTAAGAATTTTACCTGCTCTTACCTCTTTTGGGAGGAGGTTTGGCATATATGTGCTGAACTTTTTGAGGAAGTGTGGTCTGAAAAATGTGAACTTTTGGGTTATCATCGTAACAATACATACGTGAGTCTTGAAAAGCTGAGATAAAAGTTTTTTTTCCCTGTCAAAAAGGAACTTCTCCTTTTAAAGACGTACACTATATATTGTGAATGACTTACAAATTAAAGAAGATAGCCTTTTTCCCTGTATCCTGAAACGCGGATGAACTGTACGAGGTGAGTAGATTTTGGGTATATATATATGTATACATATTTCTATATATGAACCGCAGGAATCTAAGCGACTGTAATTTTGGCTATAGTATAAGTATGGGTTTTTATAGGTTATTTTATAACGAGCGAAAGAGCTAAAAATGTAGGTCTTTTTATTCGTGATTGCCATTTTGTGAGGGAGATGTGATGAGAATGAGAGAGAAAGAGAAGAGGATGGGGGAAAATCCAATTAAATTAATAAGGGCTAGAGACGGAAGATCATGAAGCTATTTTAAAGGATTCGTCTTTTTCTGCACTTATGTGTAGACGTATATGTATATATGTAGCTGTACATATAATGGTGTGAAATGGAGATAGGAGAGATAGAATTTTGCCGACAGGTAAGTTTATAAAGTATAGTGCTGAGGAAATTGTTCTCGTTTCTTTGTATATTACTTGCATGAGGCTACATGCTTGTATGAGTCTACTACTATTGGTCCCGTTAGTATGAGACTCTTTCATTTGATTCATATAGTAATAGTAACATTCATTTTATTTCACTAAATTAATTATACTTACCTGTAACTGTTCTTTCCTCTCTTGGAAATTAGGTCCATATTTCCGAGGAAGCTCCTTCGTCTGTATTGTATGAAAAGCTCATGTATCGGAAGGGTAAAAGCTCCAAGCTATGTCTAAAAGCTCCATGTCTGTAATTATTGGACAACTTGGACTTAATTAACACTTAATTGCTCGGAGGCTAGAACACATTCCTGAGCTGTAGCAGCTACGGAAGTAGCTACATGTAAAAGACTCCAACTTGCTTCTGCAGCATTGTTATTTTCATTATGTGTGTGTTTGACTCTTGAATAGATGTCTGTGGAACTAATTTGTGTTTTCAGAAAACACAAACTGTAGCTACCTACTAGTGTAATATTGTATTTCAGCTTTTTGAGTGCATACAGAGGAGTAGTACTTAATGTGATGCTGTTAGGAAATCATTTGTGAAGCCTTTCATCCATATTTCACTACAATTTGAGACATTTATAAGTAAGTGTTCTATTTTAAGTAGCTATTCGTTATGAGGTGCGTGGTTATGTCATTAGCGAATTTATTATTGGAAGTGAATTTCCAAAGTTGATGGCGAAATAGTGTCGAAGAAGATAACCATTGTCAGGATTCGCTTTTGAAATTTAGTAGATGGTCTATTTATTACCGTGTTGAGTGTTATTGTGGGTCATTCTGACAATCAGCAAGTATGTACCAGGATTAACTTGAATTGTTTTTTTACTTGTGTTTCCTACATATGTTTACCAAATGGAGGGAGTGAATTTTGACATTCATATTGATCGTTATAGATATGGTACTAATGTGGATATGGTTGTTTGTGAAAAGTTATTGGGTTACTATGAACACGTCCTGCGGTGAAATGAAAGGAAAAAAGTTGCAGAGAGGATAAATAGCTCACATGTCTATTTTATAATTTGGTATGTTTGTTTGGGGTTTCTGGTTTTTAACAAGTACATATATTTATAATTTCTTATATTAAAGTTAGCGGCGGATATATTTCTGAGGAATAAATATAAATGGTTTGGTGTGCTGATTCTATTACCTTATATTATCCTCATGATTAATTCCCTGTGATTTTTTGAACAGCAGTGTGAGCGGTAGAATATATTTTACTGGTAATGTTTGCAAAAGTTTCCTCAAAACTTTTCCGTGTATGTGTATTTTATGCAGTTCGTGAGAATGTGTGGCTACAAAGTTATGTACTATTTTGATGATAAAATTATCTTATAGCCTTGATTAAGGTCCAAAAAGTCTCATGTCTGCGAAAAGACTTGCCAAAAATTAGCCAAATTGGGAAGTTACTAATTTATCATGGGTGCAAGTCCGAGCACGTTTCGTACTAAAGTTCGCATAATTTTAGTAGGATCGAAAGTTGCTAAAAAATGCATGTGCTTTTTACAGTCAGAGATAGTACATTTTTTTACACTGTAGCTGACGGCAGGCGATATGTTCTTTGAATTGAATTTCAGTAGCTGGTGTGGATGGATACTTATGTAATAAAGAAATGGAAGGTTGTACTTTTAGAGACATGGAGTACATGGAGTTATAGATTAATATTGGCTATACTTTTCAAAAGGAGATGTTGTAATTTTCATGTGTGAACAAATGGTGGGATCATGGATCATGCCAACATATTATGTGTAGATATGAAGTAGGGGTTAGATAGAACTGAGAATGAGCTGCCAGCATGCTGTTATTCAGTCATAAACTGGTGAGCAAAGTGTTTTGAAGTCAAATGTGCAATACTTTTTGATTTTGTTGTTCTGATTTGATTTCACCCTGCATCTCCTTAAGGATATAAGTTTCCATATGTACGAACTATTCCTTAATCTGTCATATATAAAGATTTTGTGTTGGTATCTAGTGTTGGATACATGGTTGAGGTCAAGTTTTAAATGTCAGTCAAATAGTTAACGCATTAAATTTATCTCTGAAGGGATTTTTTCGCATGTTTCCGTGAGAGTTACAGCCCATTTGCACTCCCATATTTTGCACAGAGAACGCGTATTTACAAGACTGTATTTTTGTGGGCGAAGCATGTCTCTCATTAATGGGCTCTAGACTGGTCAGTCGCTCCATGACATACTCCTTTGATTTCCCCCTGGTATACGGCTATATCCGCTGCGCCGTATATGAAAAAAAGCATGATACACTCCTGTTATACTGATATCCCTCGGGACGTAAAATTTACGGCAAGAAATATTAAGCATTGAAACTCGAACCAATTCATTGTATATATAAGAACAGCAGGCCCGAGCCCGACCTTTTCTTTTTTAAAGAATTATGTTCACAATTTACCATATTTCGTTTATAAACCGCAATATGTACGTTTATTAGGTATGTATTTGTAGTGAGCAGTTCACAGTCCCTATAAGAGTATGACTTGAATGCGGATACTATATGGGATTTACTTTTTTAAAGTGCATAATAACCTCGGCCTGCAGCGATTCACTTTAAAGAGCATTCCATTCAGCCTAATGACCAATTATCTATTGTGTACAGAACTGTATAGTGCAGTTTCTTGTATGTATCCATCAATCCATGAATTAGCTTCTTCTTACGGACAGTTGTAAGTTGCATCAACAATCCCTGGCTGGTGGTCTTGTTTCTCTTTTTTTCTCCCTTTGAAAATATTCGCTCATAAATTTACCTTGAAATTTGATGAAATTTACTCCGTTTATGTTAAATTGCTATTTTATTTTCTACTTATGAGCTTATTGGTTATTTCGCTTGGACCTTTGTGAGTTTTTGTTCAACATTGCCTTGCCCATTTTTTGCATAAAGTGTTATCTTCAAAGTTTTTGTGTCATTTTTTTTTGGTTTGAGTTGCATTGACCCAGATGAATTCTTAATTTATTATTTGCTGGAATTAAAACAGATGGATGTTGACGCGAGAGGAGTGTTTCTCGATCAATCACGCATACATCCACATGGTAGTAACAAAGTAGGGCAGATGTTCTTGGAATCAATTGCAAAGTGTGAACTTTTTAAATTAGCACTAAATGTATTTAGATGCGTTGCTAAAATCAGACTTTAGTCAGTCAATCGTCAGTGTCTTAAACTTTCATTTCTTTACCAATGCAATGGAAGTAAGTTTTTCTACTAAACATGTCACCAGTCGCCTTTCCCTAAGCGGGTCTTGTGCAAAACTAGAATCCTCTAGAGCACCATGCAATAATCAGGCTTCTGGCGTCGTAGTTAAACTTCAGTAGTCAGACCGTGCCTGGTTCTAGAAACTCTATAGCTTTATGCATAGTACTTTTATATATAATTCTGCCAGGTCATCATTACATTAGCAATAAAGTTGGTGACTAATTTAGAAGATAAGAAAAATGAAATATTTCAAGACCTTTGTAATTGAACTTTTGCCTTAAAATAAGCATTGGTAGCCCAGTTCTCTCTATTAGTGATTTGAGTGTAAGGATGATGCTGATGAACCTTGAAAGTTATTCTGGACTGACCCCATATGCCTACACGCTATATTTAACGTCTGCATTGCACAATAATACTAATTATTATTATTGTTAGATGGTTATGACATCTTATGATGGGAGGAATGAGGAGATGTTAAAAGCCTTCCAATTAGAGGATAGGAAGCCCGGTGGGATTTTTATATAATTTTGCATATCTGTGTGCACGTATCTTATTACCTTTACTTTCCCTTATCCATATTATGATTACGACATGAATTATGAATTTAAATGTGACTTTCGCAATGTCGTGATATACGAAGAACTTTTGTGAAAAGGCATGTTACTTCAATTTATTATTAATTTTTCAAGCTATACTTTAAAGAAACAATGTTTTACAAATCTTGTGTGCAAGTTATCCAAGCCTTTTTGTTACGTACTTTTAATTGCAGAGCATTATAAGTAACTCTGACGACCTATGTACATAACTCTTAAAGCTTGATTGAAGGTCTCAGACTTATCATTGAGCTAAATATTTTTTAATTATTATCCTATGGTTGCAGGTTATATGCATGTATTGTATGTATTAACTTGAGTGTAACTTATTTGATTCTGAAAATTGAAACCGATGGTTATTATATTGTTCGTGGCAGATTTCTTACGTAATTGTAATTGCAATCATGTTGAGAGAATTAAATTACGGTTGTCATGGTTATTGTTTACGCTTTAACACAATCCCCTGGTATAAAGCATTGCTATATGAATCCGTATAGATAGGGTAAGATTTCATTTAGTTGATGGGGTTAAAGTTTTTGGTTTGTGAAAATCGTGGTACATACCTTAACTTGTTTCGAAAAAAGCAGCATCAGAAATTAACAGAAAGTTTTTTGGCAGGATGCCATCTTTGTAAATATTGAGTCAAAGGCTGCTTGAAAATTAATCCGGCATGTATTTTTACGGAACAAATCCTATCGTTCCCCTCATTTTCCAAGTAATATTAACAATTATTAATAGCAAGTAGTAATAATGACGTATAAAATAATTTCATTGAGTAGTTTAATGAAGTTATGTGCATATATTTATGTATAAGGTCGAAAAGCTTTGAACTTTGTACTTGTATGGGTTGTAAGAAAATACTAAATCAGGACTCAAAGTTAAAAGTAGCTATATTATATACACTATTGCATGCATATATGTCTTCTACATTCTAGTGTATACTTTAATTTTCTTTGGGGTTTAAATCAATTATTCCTACATATTTTGTATGCAATGCAGATCCTCCTAGGATTTGTTTATCTTTACTGAAGATTCTCATCAACACATTGTAATTTTTGTCTGCAGAAGGTAAATAATACAGCATCTTCTGGTAGCAAACCGGCAGAGGATATGTGTAGTAGCAAGAGGAGCCAAGCTAAATCAAAGAAATGTGAATACATGTAGCAGCAGGGAATTTTAATACCTTTTGTTTTATGTAAAAGAATTGCTAATATTTTGTTATATGACTTCATTCGTATCTCTCTCAAAGTAAATTTTTTCAAGAATGGAAATCATTCTGTTGAAACAAGTCTAATGATAAACGACACGTCTTTGAGGATAATTATGGAGGCCTGAGGAAACAAGTTTGAATTTGTCTTGTGTATTGAGGGAACGTAGAGGTTTTAAGTCGCAATGATAAAACAACGGAGTCAAGGGTGGTTGCCTTTGCATGAGGTTGTGTTTCCAACACTAATTACGATTGGACAACTCTCTCTCTCTCTCTCTCTCTCTCTCTCTCTCTCTCTCTCTCTAGTCCCACCATCAGTATCGTAGCAAGGCATGTTTGTCCATATTTTGCTTGGAAAAATCCTCCTATCCATCATTCATCACGAAACATTCTATATCCACTTTTAAATATCCAGCATTCATTAAAAGTGCAGCTTATTGAGTGCCTTGCTCTTATGCGTACTGATACATCCTCTGGAATGGCAGTGTCCATTTTGCTCGGTAGCTCACACTAGCCGACCCCTGTCTCGACCTGCTCCTTTCACCCTTGCCACCGCTGCAGGTGGAACGAGAGAGAGAGAAAGAGTGTCCAAGTGTAATTATTTTGCGAATTACAACCGTACCTATGTATATGCTTAGTCAAGGAGTTTTGAACCTTTGTTCCTGTACCAGGAGCAACTTTTGTTGCATAATGTAATTAATGAAAGGGATTAAATTTCACTATGAAGTTGTTGTTCATTTTTCTTGGGTAAAACCTTTTTGTCTTTTCATGAATATATGGCCTATAAATATGTATTTTCAGTCATGTTCGGTTAGCTGCGCTGGGTGAAGTTCACGGATAACTTAATAAATGGTGGGGATGGAGTGACAGAGTATTCTGACACTGTGACGATACTTGTTTTGTAAACGTCCAAATATAATTTGATTCCGTGGGTTAACCATGATTATCTTTTAGTGGATGTGAAGATACATAAAAACTGTGGGAGAGTATCCGATTACTCACACACACACAAAGCCTGTTGTGTAGTACAACATAGCTCTATAAACAGGCGACGTTGATTTTTGCTCTTATTTCCTGATTGCAAATATGAAGCTCCAAGCGATGTAAAACTGTGAGTGCGCTTGGTTTATCTACACAAACATGTGTCTCATATGTAGTCGTGGAAGAGTCCCTATAAGCATGTACATAGTATTGTTAGACGAATGGGCCAGTAAGAATGGAACAATGTAATTGTATCGCTGTACTAAAAATTGTATGTATGTGCAGTGAACTTTTATGTATGAGTAGGAAGAAGGGCCGTGCTGAAAGTGCAAATAGAAGATTAAGCGTGTCAGTGTCTACGTTTACAAAAAGGTAGGGTTGACTGTTTTTTGTATGACAAGTACATGAATGAGAGCTTATGTCATGTCAGATTCACTGCAGGTGTCAAGTGAGTGACACAACGGGGAAATAGTTGCGCATCCAGGGGAAACTGGATTTGCCAACCCGTGAGTATTTTTGCTCCTTGTGTCTTACTATATAGCGCATTGTTGGTATTATACAATTATTGCTTGATTAAACTGATGCACTGAACTGCTCATATATTCTTATAGAGGTATTGTTGTGGTGATGTTCTTCCATAGTTCTATTTTGTTTGCTGTTTCTAACAGTGTTCCAATATATATGTGGGATTATAGGGCAGATATAGAACTATAGCGAATAATTGTCAAGAATAGGAATATACCTTGTAGGTTCTCACGAATTGTTACCCGTGGTTGCAAGTATTACAACAATGGATTAAAATCCCCCATTGGAAATCACGACTAAACTCAGACTATGAACGAATGATTTGGCTCTTAATTGTCTGCATGTTTGTGTGTGCTTGTAAGAAGGGCAAGGAATAGATTCACAAGTTAGTTCTCTTACATTGCTATTGTTATGTCATTGGGATGTGATGTAGAGTCTTCATCTCTGCTAGAATCTTTTTGTATCTGTATACCTAGTTGATCTCATAATGATATGATCGAGTCCCCGTTGATTTCAAGTTTATTTGCTTGAGCTTCAACAACTGTAACAACCTGTCCGTTACCTCCAACAAATTTATATCCATTCTGTGCGTACAGGCAGAATAGACACATTTTTTTCATCACACCAGGCTTAGCTAACTATGCGTTCCTTGTTCGAACTCTAGCTGACCGAGATGTCTGCTCCTTTTTCCAAATGAGGCTCAAATATTGAGACAAAATTCCAAATCTTTTATTTGCAGGCAGACAGTTTATTTCTTATTGTTCCGTTTGCGTTGTGCTGTGTAAGGGCAGGGGAGAGTGGTGTTAGGGTAACAAAATGGCGATTCTAATATCTTGTAAGAAGATAAGAAGCGCTGTTACGGTATGTATGCACGAATATGTCTAAACAAGGGTTCAAATGTCCTGAGAGAGAGAGAGAGAGATTCATCTAGTTCAAACGAGCATTCATTAAAAATCTGCAACTGACTCTAACCAAGCTCACTCAGACTAGACAGTTTGAATCATTGTGACACCTTTAATGTACTGCCTCTTGTACTCTGTCTTGATTCCAGTATGACCAATTTTAGCGGAATATCAGTATCAGTACATACACGTATTTGTAAACACTTGATATCACCAGTGATATAGTGGGAGTTCACTAGGTTTTTCCGTAGCTAAATTAAAAACGTTCTTTCAGAATCCCTAGGTGAATAAATCAAGTTTTGAAACTTATTTATAACTGATTGTGTGTATCACCGAAATGGACACATAAATGGTGGAAGCTAAAGATGTATCTATAGATGTATTTATTACGGATAACTAAGTGTACTTTTGTCAAGGTGAAGGTATATCCTTTGTAACAAGCCGGTAATTACATTTCAAGGTTTTCAAATATTTATATAGTTGACTAAGTGTGAGTGAGTTGACGCTTTATGAGTAATGCTATAATATACACACTACTTGCGATTTTTTCCTTGCTTTTATGTGTTCGGCAAAAAAAACTAATTTTCCTTGTTTGTCTAAAGGTTGGGAACAACTTAACTACTTTAACGTATATATGTATGTAGATTATGATTATACAATAGTGTAAATTGAGGCATGGGAAATGTCGTGATAAAAGCAGTGCAATTATATTTTGACTTTGCATTTTCATTATCTTATCTTCGTTTTGTAACATTAGATATGACACATCTGCACCCTTCGGTTTTTTAGCTTGAATATGATTTGTGTGGGTTGGTTACCCCTCTTTTTCTATGAATAGCAAATTGTATGAGCATATATATATAAATGATATTCGAACGATGAAGAAGATGTAGCTACGTAAAAGATGATAAGTGGCATGGAGACAGATTTGACAGTGCTGAAAGGGCGCGACATTTATTTTATTGCTTGACACATTGCACTGTTATGCTTACGTTTATGGACGTGCATATACTAAGATATTTTGCACACAATTAGCACTCTTATATATGCTTGGTGCATTTGCGTTATTGAATCCAATAACCAGTGTTGAGGCTAACTAAGACTAGCTTTGACACTGAAGTTAATGGTTAGTTTGCATATGTACTTGTTGTGGGCACCTTCCCAATGCAGGGCTAAAAGACGGTAACTCTATGCAAGCACACACACCAACCAACCTTTCCATAATGTCTTCCTCCAACATTGACAATCCTGTACCGAGCTGTATTATTATTACTACCCAGATACCATACCATGCTTTGTGTAGAACACTATGTACGTGAATGGGGGAGCTTTTTTGTAAGTATAATAGTTTGAGCATGTGAAGGGAATTTTACACTGTAGCCAAACAGAAAATGTTGGTAATAACTATGGCTAATTGAATGAGTATGTTAAGATACGTTGGAGGTTTATGAGAAGAAGAATTGGAATAGTAATAACAATAGTATGTATATGTGTGTGGAAACCAATGCAAATTGATTGGGGTCACTTATTTTACAACGTGCTTATTCCCTTTACTGTAGTATTAATGTCATTCTTTTTCTTCTGACTCTCTCACTTCTAATGTTTCTCTCATATAAATGTCATATTATATGTTTTTCTCTTAAGGCTGGATGACCATCCGTATATACTCTTCACGTCATGGTATTAATTCTATATCTGCATTTATTAAATGTACATTATAATTTGTCTCACCTGATTTGTACTCTTGTATTACAGTATAGATAAGAAATCCTGCTTGCTGGGTACCATATATATCTACATATATGGTACACATGGTACACATCATTAACCCGGGCCCTCAAGTTCTAGCATTTAAGCATTTTTAGGCCTGCTATACTTTATTCTTTTAGGCTGGCGTGTTTTTTGGATGCGCCTGTAATATTAGCATAGAAAATCCATAGTATCTCAACTAGTAAGTACTTGATAGAGTAAAGGATTTTTGAGATGGTAATTATCGATAAACGTTTTTACAAGCTGGTTTGTACAGATTTGGTTATTAGCATGTACGGAAATGTAATAAATACAAAATGAAATTTGAGTGTGTCTGGTTGGAGTGACAAAGTTGGTATGGTTCTGGCGTTTCTAGACTGATGTCTTCCTTTAATGTTGCAGTGTATAGGCTGAACGTTTTTCTCCTCTTTTTTAATAGATTCGTTTCACTCGTGCTGAATTTTTCGCATGGGCATTCTAGGTTAATTTTTTTTACCTCAAGGTGTCTGACAGACTCTATGTCAATGCGAGAACTATTATTTGCACATGGTTCATTGGACACTGCAGTGAAAAAAAGTAAGCTGTATTAATTTTAAGATCTAACTAACTAAAAGCAAATAATTGCAGTAATAATATTTACTTTGGAAATGGGATGGGTGATATAAATCTTACAGTTGAGTGTCTATGGGTGTAAATACTATACATATTTTAGATGTGTTGGAATTTGAAAGTGGAGTGTAAACATACACTCCACGACGTTCTTTGGAGAGCTTGAAAGTTATTGCATTTAAAGTGTACTAAATGCATTATTTTAAATTGTAATTGTGTAGAAAAGAAAGGTAGAATAGAACAGTATAATAATATGAAAAGACGAAGAAGAATTTTGTTTGGAATTCACATCGTTTATTTAATATTATTTGAACGAGTCTAGGATTTTTTAAAGAGCATAAAGAGTAATAACGTAGGTATGTATTATAGACCTAGGGATTTAGAAATACATTACGTATAGATTCATTGTATGTGTATAAACTTTAAGATTTACTCTCAGAGCTTTTCTCATGCCAACTTTAATGGGGATTGGAGATGAAGATATTATTCAAGAGGCAGAGAGGCTATAATAATACACTGAGGTTTTGAAGCAATTGAATTTGTAGGAAAGGGATAGACTACAGAAATGGTTGGCTTTTAGGTGCATACTAATATTAGCTTTGTACATTTCAAGATTTAAATGCTGAAGCACGTTTATAGTTTGTGTCAAACTGGTTGGTCTATTTCCATATGCGAACATGTAAATTCTTTTCTAATAGTGGTTGGGTTGCTGTAGTCCTGGCGCTAGAATCATAATATCTGTCTATGTATAACACTGTGTTCCATGTTGTTGTCAGAATTTGATGAAGAAGGTGGCTTGAAAAAAATATGTAATAATTAACATTGCAGAAGATATTGGAAGGTAGGAATGGGTGGGAGTGTGATTAGATATTGGAGAGTATAGCGAGTATGTGTAAGTGAATAATGCCAAAAATGCTGATTAGGTTCCAATGAAGAGTGCATTTAATTCGTAGGGATAAAAAAAACGTTGGAATGGATGTGAATGCCTTCTCCACTTTATGTAGTATAGATTGCTATTGATTTTTTTTACTTGCATGCACCATACCGTATATGCATCTGTGAAGCACTATAACTAGTGCAATGCAGTTTAGATTATTACATTACGTTTACAAGTAAATAATAATTATCAAGTAATCGGTATGTTTTTACATGTGGGATTTTTGTAAAGGAAATTAGAAGGTTATTTCTTATTCCAGTACTATTTTTATTGGGAGAACATATAACATATCTACAGAACATAAAAAGTTCTTTGATTTCAAGCGCGTTCAAAAAGGGTAGTATAATCAACATTGAATGGTTGAATAATTGTATCGATGTAATAAGGATGAACGTGGTTTTTCTAATTTACTTATATTTGTATGTTTTATACCTGCTGTGTTTCTGCACTCAATGCTATTGTTACAGACGAATAATTTACGTGGGGTAACTATTGTGTCAGAGTATTGTAATGCATAGACTTTGATGGCAAAGACATGTGAGCATTGACGTATTATTTATACATACTTGTGCATACGTGAGATATGATTTTATGGTAACAGCTATAATATGAGTTGGATGATACTCGACAGCAGCTGGAATATTTTGCGAGAGAGCGTATTTAGTTTTTCTTTTTTTTTTTTGCATATGTGATAAAATTACCCCTGACTCAGTTGCACTCTTGACGTGTAATAGAATACAGTGACTAAGTGACGTCCCACAGGAATGTCAACAAGGATTTCAACTACCTCTATCTATACCATTGAGATTGCTCTCTCACTGTCTCAGTCAGTCATAGGAGTGTATATAGTAGTGGACATTGGAGAACTGACAATGAGCAAGAAGCATATACTCAAATGTCGTGTACTTTGAGTCAGTCATACTTTTTCCCTTGATGTGTTTAGTAGTGTATCTCCTCTCGTCTCACTTTTCCTGAGTGGTTCAGGTCAGGAACGAACTGTGTACAGGCCAGAATAATAAAACTATTGTATTGTTTTTTTCAAACACCGCATCGCATCCACTTTCAAATCCCAAATAATTGTTAAAATTTCAACCATGACCATTCGCTAGAATTGATTTGGAAAAATTCCTATTAAATTTAGGATAAATAAATACTTCTTAATTGATTAAAGTTAGTGAAAAATGTTGCAACAACTGGAATTGGTTTTGTGGGAAACTGTGTTGTAGTAACTGAGTGATTTATTTTCTTGTGATTAAATACAATTACCAATGATGGTCGAAGGTCTGTAAAAAAATCAGTCTGCTGAATCACGAGCTCGGAAGGGTTAAATATCAATAATAGTTATTAGTAATGGGGACATAGAAAAGAATTTGATTATGATAATAGTAAGGATCCCACAAGGCAGTAATTAATTTGAGTTATGTTGTCGCGTATCGTTTGTTCATTTAAGTGTACGTATAGCTGGGATGAGTAACTGATTCACCCCGACATTTATTAACAAAGAGCGGCTGAAAGACTGTTCGGCAAGAACTTTACGTACATCGAAACGTGATATTTGTGATCTAATTCTTACGAGCTATATAGTGATTTATAGTTGGAAGACAGAAACAACTATTCAGGATTTTTTGTCTCTTCTTGTACGATATGTGCCAATAGCAACAAATGTGCGATCCTCTGTGCCTGTGTCGAAGTTCAAATCCGTTGTGTTTAGATGATCAGTTGCACATGTAATTGTCATATTTATACATTGTATACACACCAAAAGGAATTATATTATTACAATGGATCAGCTGAACGATGACAACATTGTGAGTTGTTTTGAGACTGAAATGGTTCTCTCGGCAGAGGAGATGTCTGCTGATGAGGAATCAATTTGTTCGCTCGAAGGTAATTACTCATTGCTACATCTTATATACGTTTCTTACGGTACACACACACGTAGATGCATACGAGTATGTACCTTTTTGTCTGCTACCTTTAAACCACATGTATGTGGAATTATCATTGTAATTCCAAATGTCTGATTTTTTTTGAGTGTATGTATTCACTTGCCAAATGGTAATTACATGCGCTTGTGTGCATGCTTAGCATATGTGGATACATGGTGTATTTATATAAATGGATAAAACCCTATGTATATATAAATGGATGTGATGAAACAAATAAGATTCTAGGATTTTGCATGTAATATATGTATTGTAGTGTCTAATTTTTTGGTCAAAACGATGTTTGCAATTTTTTTGAGCTGAAGGAATATTACACTGTAGCTTGAACTGCATTTGCAATTTATGTTAGCATGTTCTTAAACATTTGGAGTTGATTATGTATAATATAAATATGGCTTATATAAATATTATATTGTGATAGGAGAAACGGGGAAGAGAGAAGAAAAAAGGTTTATTTTTTTCTGAGTCATACGCAAAGTCATGTAATATCATATGATGATTGCATTTTTCCCGAAACGTTCTCTCTCTCTCTCACTGTGTCTCACCTGTCTGTCTCTCTCTCTCTTTTTCTTGTTAGCTTATAATGCTTCCATTTAGTTTCCTGTCACACTGTTACTTATTCTCTGTGTAGAAACCATAGGGCTAAAGGGATGATAGTACGTAAGAGACACATGTCTTGAAAAGAATGTTGAAAAGAGGATTGTGACTAATTGAGAGTACCACAAAAGAGGAGCAAAAACTGTAAATAGGATAAAAGAGTTTCTTCTACATACACGCAGTTCGTACTACTCCACTGATAAAAATGTTGCGACTTTTTTTGGAGCCAGTACCATTTTCACATTATGGTAATGTGCGGTGTGTGTATATACTTACTTAATGTAACAATGATGGTCTAAACTGTAGAAGTAGACATATGGATGTTTGGAACACTACAGGTACAGAGCGTGTGCTGCTTCTCCTCCTTATCTTTATTTTATTGCAGCTCTTTAGGAAAATGATGTGCATCAAGTATACTTGGTGTAGAAATTGGTATGCAAATCCTTCCATACATAGGTGCGGTGCATAAGAATAGGAAAAAGGTTGTCCAAATAGGCAATGGTTCATTCAGTTTTGCGATATAATGCGCTTTACTTGCTATTTATTCAATTACGTTGCTTGAAAATTGGAAACAACTGTTTTTGAACTTAGTGTGTTTAATTTGGTGCTCTTGCTGTGTAAATATGTATGCATGCACGTAGGATGGAAGTACTAAAAAGGGGCTGAAATTCGAGAAATAAACTGAACTTTGTTTGAACTTCTCGTTGTGCTTTGAGTTGTTTCGTATATTTTCCTTCATGCTCAGATATTTACGAAAAATACAGACGAGGCGATTAATTACTGCGTAAGTTTGGTTTAGAGCTTTAGTCAAAATATCGTATTTGATGGTAGTCTATATAGTGAGTTTATTTTGTGTGTACAACATAAGGGACTATTTTATGCTCTGTATAGTGAAAGGTATCTTTGAAGATTTACTAAATTGTTGTGTATTGGCAGTAGAGGAATACGAGTCAGTGGAAAAATGGGAGTATTTGTGTAGGGTATTTTTGTTTAAGTGGTATTATAGTTATAATATTGGGGCTCCTTGGTAACGTTATGTAATCTCCATAGAAAAATAAGCGTGACGGAGCAAAGTAATGAGAAGAAGAAGTGTAAAACTAGAGAAGCCATGTCTTCTTGACTGATCTAAATTGATGTTGCCACAATGAATGTATCATGCATATGCATGCATATCGGCTTCTAACTTTTCCTTGAAATTCAACAATTCTCCTGTCTCTTTTTTCTCTTTTGCTCTGACTTTTTAAAAATGTTCACAGCTCACGTTTGCTCAAGAGTTTTTCACACAAAATCCTACAACAGTTTGTAAATATATACATAATAATGTACTATTATTATGTGTGTATATCAGTTGCTGTATCAAAAACTTCAGTATTTAAATTTATGTGTGTTCACTTCTTACAAGTAGGGTTATATGCACTCGAAATTATTACCTGATGAAGTGTTTCACTATATGAAGCTTTGAAATTAAACATGTTCTATGTGTATTTTTATTTCTAATAAGGCTTTGTAGGCAGACGAAGAAACGAGGCAAAATAAATAAAATAACGTGTGCATACATACACAATTACATGGGAAAGACTTATTATGAAGTAAAAGTATTTCCTTTTTTCGTTTTATGTATTTACTGACAATATAAAAGATTTACATTACATCTTCGATATAATTTATTTATCTTATGCTTACATTTCTTGAGTCTTTTATGTGTTTTCTCACTAATATGTTATTTTATTCCACACTCTCAATGTAATGAGACAGGGTGAGAAGGAGTAAGACTATATGTTGATATAAAAGCGTTTTTCTTTGTAGATATGAAGGCTATAAGGTAGGTGAGAGGTAGAAGAAAATAGTATTTATACAGTGCAGTGGAGTAGCAGGATTTCATTATGTTATGATACAAAAATATAGACACAGACATTTAGTGATGTATATAACCTCGATTTGATTAACTTCAGTCCAGATATTTTTTTCTCATGTCAGCTACTTTTTCAGGTGTGTGATTATGATTTTGTAGAGAAGGAGCTTTTGTATAGTAGGTATTTTTGTAGCTATGGTAGTGAGGATATTGTAAAGCCAAATTAGCATACATTGAAATCATGGTGCTGATTTTGTGAGTGAAAGAATTTATTTGTTATAAATCTTGGGAATTTTCCTCGAGTGATAATCTTGAGAGCATTGATAGGATCATGATTTTTTTTCAAGTGAAGGTTTTGTATACGTGGCTTACATTGATCAATCTAAGGAGCTTATAAAGCTTGTTACTGCAGATGCATGGTTAGCATTTGGAAAGAGGAGTAGTACTTTTATATGTATGTATGTGTATAGTAATGGCATAATCATGGTATGATGTTACCTCACCCCTCTCTTACCTTCATCTCTTGTTTGTGCTCATTTTTATGACAATAACTTGACTTTGTCGATTTACTTTTTTGAAAGTTATCTTAATTTTTGTATGAGTATTGAGCATACTACTGTACTGCTAAGTATACATATATGATGTTCGAACGTTTTGTGTGTAACATATAGATATATAACTTTGGAATTAATTATTATTACCGTTACAAGTATCTATACCCTTTGAAGCCAAAGTTTACATAGTTTTTATGACTTGGCTTGGTTGCTCCTGTCTTTTTAAATTTTTGTGGAAAATAACATATACTATATACTAACTTTTGTTTTATGGACATTATAGAAATAATGTTTCTTTTTTGACAGAAACATTATTGTTGTGTGTAGTAATTTCCATGCTTCAACCCATCCGCTTCCGGCTTCTGGTCATTTGTAGTTTACAGAATGACAGGATATTTTTCACAATATTCGTTACAGTAATAATTAGAAATGACAGCTATGGTCAGCGTGGTTTGGGTCGTAAAAAGATTTTGTTTAAATTGTCTTGCAAAAGTGTTTTTTTATTTCTTACGCGGATTTTTGTATAAATTATTTGCATATGATGTGAATCTTTCCTACACTCTATATTGTTATTAGTAATTTCCCCTTTGCCCTTTTCTATCATAAAAGTCCTTTTGGACAAGTATATTTGACGGTACATACGCAAGTAAAAAAAGTGTAACGCAACCCACAAATTTACTATTTCCAAATTCGGTCTGTTCACTTGTACTTATGCTATTAGCTCTACATGCATACTTATTTATTATCCGTTGCTCTGAATTCCCTTGAGTTTTCATTTTTCTTCCTCAGAGACATTTTTTTTCATGTATTTAAAATGCAATTGGAAGGTATTAGAAAGAGAGGAGGTAAGTTATTTATTTGCCTGCTCTCTGTGTCGTGAATATATTTATGCATGTTGGTGCACTAAATAATTGTAGACTACCGGTATGAGGAGAGGATGCATGTAAGTAGGAATTCATGGTGTGTGATTTCTAATGAGTATTTAGAGCAAAGTTCAGACCTGTTTATTTTCAACCATTCACTCACTCATTCATACTCACTCACTCTCACTTATAAACTTTCGACTTTAAAATACTTGGCGTGTGTTGTCATTAAATTTTATTACCTGCTTAGGTCTTAGTTTTACTTTTACTTCAAATGGACAATAAGTAAACAGTTTACTGATTGGCCGGTGCTCAGGAGAAAAATTCGCGATTTATTTTTTCTCGTGATGTTTTAGCATTTTTCGCTTTTCTCTCCATAGCCACACTCTGTTAAGAATGTGGCAATTAGTGAGCATTCCTTATATAATTGTATGATGCATGTACCTACGTATGTAATAATTGGAGAGGGGAAGAGTTATTTTTATGAAGTGAAAAGTCTTGTAAATGTAAGTTTGCTCTGGAATTTTTACTGTATCCTGTTGTTATTTATAAATAATGTAACCTTAATGTGGAGCACTATCATTGTTGTGAAGAGGGAAATAGTGTTGCTTCGAGGAAGTACATACCTTTATAAAATTACCTTTGTTGCCGAGGGTTTTAGTGCATATTGATATGAATATTGAGTATCGTACGAAGTTGCTAGGTTTATTCATCCGCTCTATTTGCTGTTAATGAAGGTTGAATATATAGTTCGTTCGGACCTGTACCAATTTATCCTGTGTAGTGTATTGTAACTTTTAACAAGGTGTACTTATGAGGCTAGGGTAGTGTATTTGGTATGTGGGAAATGTTCTTCGTTTGTCATTCAGTTTTTTTTAACTTATGATGATTGTGAGTAGAAGTGTATAGCCAATGGCTATGTGTAAGTTCATACATTGAACTGTATTGAATTTTCGTATTCAAAGAACATTGCTAGAATATCTTGCCTCTAGAGACGATTTCCGTTGAAAATGAAATTCTTGGGTTGTATATGGCACGTTTGGGATTTTTACTTACAATTTTTGCAATGATTTCTCTAATTTTTACCAGTGATGTCCTCGTGAGATTGCATATGCACGTCCTTGCGGTTTGTAAATAATTTTTGAAATGCAATTTTTACACTTTTCAAAATTAGTTGCATTCCTATTTTGGCACGAAGAAATATTCATACAACTGTTTCTCTTTTATGCTGTGTTAGTGCAATTAAATACTGTATGCTGCTGATGTATGTATAAATACTAGGATGAAGAGAGAAAGGGAAATGAGGATCAACATTGGATCTCGTAAATTATATGAAAATTACTTGACAGGCTGTTCATCATCCCTTTAATTTAAATGTACCAGTGACTTTCTTTAGTGAATTACCAGAAGTGTGCTGATTGTTATAGGTTTTTGTGGAGGATGTAGAGAAGTAGTATGTTTAATTATGTTTGGGTATCTGAAAGAAATAATGGGAAGCAAGCCTGAGTTTGATAATTTTGGCAAGTAATAATAATGTTACGCTCCTCGAAACTTGTTTTGGGATTTTGAAAACGTGAGAATTTGAGATTGTCATTTCGTTTGCTTATCGGAAATGCTCACCTGTGCCTGTGTACACGATAACCACTACAGTAGTTTACTAATCAGTTTTTCTGAATGCAAATGCACTGATTTGAAGCATGTAGCACTAGCAGATTTTACCAAGTATAATTAAACTTTCAGAACTGATGGTTTTTGTGCAGAGATCCGATTTCCTGTTCAAGCGCTACACTTGAGTACCAAAATTCATGGCAGAAGTAATAATGGCAAACTTTTTAAAATTATGAACTGAAAATGAGTAAATTATAAACCTGAGAAGTAAAACAACTTGAGAAGATGATATGTATTTGGTAACTTCAGTAAATGGGAAAACCATTACAATATTTTAGTTACCTGGTAATTTGTTATGTTTCATATCTGTGACTTCAATTATGCATACATTAAGGTACACTTCTGACAGAGTGTGAATATTAGAAAGAAGGCTTATGAGTTTGGAATACATTTATTGATGTAAGACCATATGATTTAAATGTTGTAATTGAAATCTATATTGCAGGTTCTTCTAGCGAAGCGAAAGGAATGGATAGTTCCCATGATTTGTACCATCAATTCAATCCACCAACTTTCTCCCGTCTGCCTCCAGACGGTGACGAATTTCCTAATAGTTGGTCGGATGAGAACAATGGACCAGTCGGAGTAGTGCGTGACGAGACCAGTAGTAATAACAGTAGCAAGACGTTCTACCGAACGGAGATGAAGATGCTAGGTAAGCCACCACCGCCAGTGCCAATTTCTGAACCACCAGAAGAAGAAGTCCCTCCACCGCTGCCTTCCTCTGTGCCTCCCCTCCCACCCCAGAAGACCCTCCTGGCTCGCCGGAGCAGTAGTGTGGAGGAGAGGAAAAGGATGTTGATTGCTCAAAATGCAAATAACAGTAGTAATTGTAATAGTAATACTTTGAGTAGTCACTCTATCACAAAAGTTTCCAGTCCAAGCGTCACGCGAGCCCAAGAACCCAGTAAGAAGAGTGTAAAAGACAAAATCGCCATGTTTTCCAGTCGAAGCTCCAGCAACGAGGATTGTCCGGAGAATAATGGAATTGTATGCAACAAAGGTCTAGGAAATGGATACAGCACCCTACCAAATAATAGTTCGAGTAATGCTCGAACCAGCATATCCAATTCTACGTCTAGTCTACCTAGATCGGCTGCCTCCAGTTCCTTCAGCAAGAGCTCGGATAATTTACTTGGTGGAACCTTCATGTCTGCTACTAGCAATGGTAGCCCAAAAGCCGTTCATCATACTATTAGTACTACAGAAAAATGGAAGATTAGCCAGAGTACTTACGACCTTAGTGGACGGAAGAATTCAGTGGAGTCCATCAAGTCCATTGCTAATAAAGGAAATTATAATGGAGTTGCATCAATTCCTTCTTCTACCCATGGGGGAAGTTATAGTTCGAAGGCGCCGATACCAGAAAGATCCCAAAGTATGCTGGATGTAGGACAGAATCAACAGCAGTCCGGAAGTTACCAGAGATTGTCTTCACCCTACCGTTTAAGTAGCATGAACCCTAAGACAGAAGTACTGGCCTCCACATCCTTGATGGAAAACAGACGGAAGGCTAATTTGAGTAAATTGAGAGGGTTGGTAATCCCTGACAACAATAAGGTCACCCCGACAGTCGCTTCTGCCAGTGTTGTTGACCTCCCAACCATTATAAGTAAGGACGCGGTATTACCTGGAGTGACGACGAACAGTTTGATCAAGTCAAAACAACCAGAGCAAACCAAACCACGACAAGTGACCCGAACTGAGTCCTTGGACTCGTACAGTAATAATGTTAATAATAATAAGAAACCGGAGTCACTGGACTCATTCAGTAGCAAAAACAATAGTAATGACAATACTAATTATCCTAGTGCCAAATCTAGCTCCTCAGATGAGCCTAATCTTTCTGACTGGAAACTTCCCTCTGCTTTACCAAAGTACTCCCCTGCCTTTAAAAGACGAGGCCTTACACCCTACCAGCCAGTTGTTACTTCTGCCACACTTAAGACTACTAGTAGCGCGTCAACTGCTTCTGCTACCAACACTACACCCATGGCATTCAATACTTTACCCACAAACTACAAACTTACCACTCCAGAGCCCAAGAGTCTAGAGAGTTTAACTTCCCCTAACTCCGACTCTAGCTTTGAGTTCTCTGCAAGTAACAACTCCGAGGAGTTGAGTAAACAGCGGTCATCAGTCCCAGCAAACACGGGTAACTCATCCGTCCCAACCCCTCCAACCATCACACCTCGAAGGATCTCCCTCATATCTAAATCCACAACAGAAGTGGAGATTCAGAAGGATAATAGCAGTGCAATTGACGAAGCTTCCCAACCTGAAATGGAGACTGCCCACACTCCGAATAGTACTAATAATAATACCAGTTCTAGTAACAACGTGACTAAGACGTTTGGAAAGAGCAAATTGGAAGATAGCGATAATGATTCGGCTGTAAGCTCAAGCCGTTCCAGTATCTCACATGGACTCTCTCCACCGAACTCGCCAACTCCTGAGGAATCATCATCTACCCCAGACCCAGACAACCGTGTCAACAGCCATGAGTTGGAGGCTGAAGGAGATGACTCTAATTCTGATGAAGGCTGGAGAGTTTTAAAACCACAAAGTGTAGAAGCTATCAACAGGAAGAATGTTCTTGCATCAGCTAAGTTCAGTAGCGGAGTTGTTCGGAATGAAGACGGAACTATAAAATCTAAGAGCCGACGTAGTGATGACGAAGAAGCTGATTATGCGGATGGAGAAGCTGAGGATACGGAATCGTCGTGCTCTGAATTGGATGTTAGTAGCCATCGACGTCGCTCCTCATTGACGAACCGTTTGGGACAAATTCAAATCCGAAGAGGATCGACGAATGCTAATAACAATAAAGCCGACACTGAAGAGGAAGAAGAGATGGTTTCTCGGGTCACGCCGTCTCATTCTCAGCAATCTTCTATTGACTTGGAAGTGAACTTGCCGGAACTTAACCAGTCACCACTCCAAGCAATATTCGATATGGAAGTTCAGATGGCTTATATTAATGAGATTTGTGATGCTCTTCCTACTAGCGGAAGTAGTAGTCGTTATTTCAGTCGACGGGACTCAGACGCTACTGTTATTGAAAGACCTTTGATCAAAGAACGTGCTCAGGATCAAGCTGATGGAGTAATGGATCGAAGGTCCAGGAACCGAAGTAGTTCTGGAAATGAGTCAGATTTTTCCAGTAGTGTTTCCGTGGGAAGCCAGAGTCAGAGCCAAATTAATATTTCAACGACGATGAGCACCACTAGTATCAAGAATGTCCACTCTAATGATGGATCCGACGATAAATGCGATAAGTGGTCAGTTCTAGAGAAGAAATATTCAAAGAGTCTCACCGCAGTGAACTTATTGGGTAATGCCCCTTCTAGTACCAATTTGAAACCAATCCCAGCCGAGGTTCCCGTCATTTCTAAATTTTCAAGTCTCAGCAGTAGTAATGAAGTAATTGAGAAAACTATCGACAAAATGATGGAGAAGGTTGGTACAGTTGATATTAAACAGAAAGCCAAGGTAATCGGTGCTGCTATGCCTCGAGGGAGGAACAACTTCAAATCTTTATCCGAAAAGTGGCAACAACTGTCCACAACAGAAACGTGTGTGGGGACCACTACCAGCACTAGTAATAATACTAAATCAACAGTATTGCCTCCATCCTCAAAACCCCCAGTATTTGAGAAGCCTCAAAATTTAACTTCTTACCGGACAACTCTTACCGCCAAGGTAGAGCAACATAAAGAATTCACAAGGAACGTGGTATCTCCACCATCCATTATTGCCACAGTTGAGGAAGCAAGTCCATCCAAGACTGATGTGGAGGATGATCGAAGTAATAGCAGTGCTAGCAGTGATGCTGTAGAAGTTCGAACTTGGACCCCAGAAAAACCTAGACCCATTGACCGACATGCTAATTCCACGGACGGAGTAGTAAACAGCGAGATCATTCATGTTCCTATGAGCTCAACAAAACGTTCCGTGAGCGTCAACGATATCCGTAAGGCTTTTGAGAAAGCTGAAATTGCAGTGAGCAATTTTGGTCGAGATGACAATAGCACTCTCAAGAACGGCTCTAAAGAGTCAAATGGGCTCACCTTACCTTCCGCACACTTCCGGGTATCCTCCTTTGATAGTACCACCAGTGAGGAGAGTAGTGCTACCACTCCAGCGGGAATCTATGGATCTGTCAATAGCCTTGTATCATCTGCCCCAAGGGATCCTTATGGAAGCATCACTTCCCTAGCCTCTTCAACCAGTCTCATTTCTCCTCAGGTAACCACCTAACTGTTTACCTACTTACCAACATGAGCGATTCGTATTATTATAGTAACTACTTGTATGCACACGCCTTTCAAACCTAATCAATTACGCGAGGATTTTTTTTTAATTTTCAATTTTTATTCAATCCTCTCCATCGTCCTCCGACCGATCTCATACATAACTCTACCAAGTAATAATTTCACATGCTAAAATCATTACACGTTCACCCAACAAGAAAAATCTATGTTGTAAATCATAGGTTGGTTAAATATTAGGTTTTTTGCCTCACCCTGAAGTCCAGACCACCATGCCCATAAATCATTTTTAATCAGCAGTTTCGAGAGAACTAATTCATTTGACTTGCATTAATTCAGTAATACTAGACCGATTTTGAGGGAACTCATTTTAATCTGCTTGCTTGCTACAATTAATTCTCTTGTAGCTCTAAAAAGGCTTGTTGTTGCCTGTATGATCCTATGTATTAATATGCGTAGATATTTTTATTGTTATATTTTGTATTAATCTTGTGAACTGTTTTGCCTACATTCTGCATGCATGCTTGTACTATAGTCACTATAGTGTATCAAATATTCGCAGATGTTTACATTGGAGATGTTCTATTATTTAATGATAATATTCACGTTCACTAATCACAATGCAGCGTGCCTTGATGTACTCTACAGAGAGTGTATGAAAACGCTAGCATTTTCGCATAACCCGTAATTTGGAAAGATTCATTGGTTTCATGTCTTCTACGCTTTTGTAATGTTCTTGTCTTGATGCCCAGCTTATTGAATCTTGGGCTAATGTAATCTCCACCGCCTATATACCTTTTCATAAATATGTGCAGGAGACGTGTCAGCATAAGCTGAACAATGTTTTACTCTGAATATTATTTCATGTAAGTATGCTCAGTTATGATAGTGTAGGTTTGTACAAGTTATGTAGAGCTGGTAGGACAATAGGGCCTTTTGCAAATGAAACTGAACCTTTTCTACTATCGATACTACTACAACGTGAGCTACAGGTCTAGTTGATTGGCAAGGTTACTCGTTAACCACAAACCGTTCTTTTCCTTTTGAATTCAGAATTTGTAATGAGCTTATTATTCCTTGTTGACACTTGGAAGGATTCCCTTCCATGTGAGGCTTCTTTATGGACAATGGATTGACCGAATTTACATTTGCTCAAGTCTCAAGTCTTATAAACTATGCATACGTATACGTCTCCTAGATATCCTGCATCACTTTGAAAACAACTGTTTTATACGTTTGGCAAAAACAATTTTTTCTACATGTATGTCTATGTGTATGCATACTATAGTGCATTTATTAGGAGAGTATGAGAGTATCAAATTTTATTCCTGAATCTTTTGTTCTTCCTAAGATGGACTTGGTTTTAGTCTCAAGAAAGGAATATGACAGCACAAATAAAACGTGATACACACTAATGTTGAAGTTTTTCGTGTATCGCAATTTTAGAGTTATTGCTATTAATGGTTTGAAAGGATTGGATTATATGAAATTGTGTAGTGAAAATAATGTAAGCTTTGTTATGACTCTTGCATGTTATTCAATGACCTACCGCACTTCAACTGTCCTTTCCTTTGTCGCTTCAGCGTTGTTGTTTTATGATTTAACTTTGCTTGTGCTTGGATGGTCGGAAAGAAATATCCTTTTCATGGGTTCGATTATAAGAAATTTCTACGTGACAGGAATAGAATTGCTACATATCTTGCGTTTTAATTTTTTTTATGAGTTACAAAACATTTTTGTACACATTTGAAACATTATGTCTTTCTTTCATAGGGATAAGTTGTTGATTGATGACTCGTATTTTTTGCAGTAATTAGCAATATTTTGCCTGGCCGAATTAAACGTAGTCAGAGTGTTTGTTTGGTTGGTGCGAGACATAAAAGTTGAATATTAATTTGGGTGTTATTGCTAAAAGCAAAACCATTACCATTCGTATATATTATTTTGATGTATTATGAAGCCCTCTTTGATGTGAGGAAACCTGTAGCTTTTGTTTCTTTGGCTGTTGTTGTAGTAATTAGCTCAACACCATAGCACGTCTAGCGTGGGTTTTATTTCTCTTGCTTGATTTTTCTACTTTGGAATAGTGCGAAGAAAATCAACGTTATTGTACGTAAGGTTGTATTGTATTAGGTAGGATTAATAATTGAGGTTTGAAAAGAATTGTGCCGGCCTTGAAATCAATTGGTTCAGGTAATTTTTTTGGCGACTGTATATTATTGGAACAAAAGATGTGAGACAAGGATGCTCGTTTGAATAGTGTGATGCTAACCAATAATATATCCGCCTCGTGAATATGTAATTATAATGAATACATAAATAAGATAATACCTGACATTGAAGTTGTATTAGATGCTGAGAGTCTGACTTTGACGAATAATGTGATGTTTTATTTTGTATAGCAAAACATGCGAGTTTGAAAAAATGTGGGCTACTTATTTCTTTAAAATTAAGCTAATATGTATGAATTTTTGAATGTGTGTATCCATAGGAGCTGCAGCAACTTATTGATGAGGCTAATCAATCCCTTGAGGAAGCTGGGACGCCATCGCACGAAGTCTGTGTTATTATTTTGCACCGGGAATATGCCGGAGGAAGCTTGGGAATCACTTTGGCTGGTGGAGCAGACTATGAAACAAAAGAAATTACTGTGAGTGACTGAAACGAATTTAACATAAAACTTTAAGAAATTTCTTAAATCAAAACAAATGTAAGCAAAAGAAAATCAAGGGGAAAATTAATTACTCAATTATTTTGAATTGTTTTTAAAGGTTCATAAGGTTCTGACCGGCAGTATTGCTGACCGAGATGGTAGGGTCCACCGAGGAGACAGAGTATTGTCAATTAACGGGAAGAGCACGAGAGGATTGACACATCGCGAGGCTTTAAATCTACTTAAAGTAATTTGCTTCACTTCCTAATTTTAATTTTACAGGGATTCACATAATTACAATTACAAGTCAATTTTGAATCTAATTTTGAATCTTTTTTTTCTTTTAATATTTTAGGCTCCACGTACTGAAGTAGTTTTAGTAGTTTCCCGAGGACGTAGTGGGGCAAATGGATTTCAAACAATAGAAGAGACCAGTGTGACTCTTGACAGAGCAGTGGAACCACTCTTGAATGGAAGCTTGTCATCTCTTCTTGAGAACGATGAAGACAGTGGCTTTAAATGGGGATCAGTGAGAACTGTGATGCTTATTAAAGATGGAGCTGGCCTTGGATTCAGTCTTGAAGGTGGCAAAGGATCCATTCATGGTGACAAACCTTTAACTGTCAAGAAGATTTTTGTTGGTGAGTGTCTATAGAGTTGAATTTTGATGAGTAGAAAAGGAATATGCCTAATTTGCATTTGGAAACAAATCGGTGTAATATTTTGAAACAATGGATTAAAAAATAATTTTTGGTATGGCTGTGCAGGAGGGCCGGCGGAGAAGTGTGGAGAAATGAAAGTTGGAGATCTCATTGTCTCCATCAACGGTGTGAACATGGCATCTAAGTCAAGAACTGAGGCGTGGAACTTTATGAAGAAATTAGGAGATGGTGAAGTGAAGATAAATGTACGGTCCCCAGCATAAATGAAAATATTTTTAGGCGTGCTTTTCTACATAGAATGTTTGTTATTGAGTAATGTGTGTGAAGTACAGCAAGTGAAGTAAATACCCATGTGAAATTATATATTTCTATTAATACGTTATTGTCCTTGGCTAGTTTATTTGCCTACTTCAACATAATAATGACTATAATCGGGAAATTGGCCTGAAATTTAAATAATTTAAGAATTTCCGTAAAAATTTTTGCACGTCTATTAATAAATTGAAAATGCGTAAGAATTTTATTGTACCTATATCTGTAATAACACAAATATTATAATTTGTTACTATGCATAACTGTGTAATTATATGATGCTAGTATTTGTTCGTATTATAGCAAAACTTCTATAAAAATGAATAATATTAGAATGTGGATGAGTTGTGAAGTAAGAGCATAATTATTGTGCTTTAAGATTCTACAACTGTACGCAGTAGCTGAAAAGAGGAATTCAGAGTTTTCTTGCAAGTATTTAAGATGATATTGTTATTATTTCTCGTTATTTTCTATTATTTTAAATTAGCTATGTATCTTTTAAGATATACTGTAATGAAATTTTGCACTACCATATGCATATATAGAACAACCTACATCAAAACTTTCACAAGAGGCGAGTAGCTTGTCATGAAAAAAATGTATGCAAGGAGTTTTCGTCAAAAGCTTTAAATTAAAACAAAACCTTCGTTAAAATTATAAAAGATGAAAATATAGTGTATCGCGCATGGCTTCGTTCTCAACAACTGATGTGTGAATATATTTTTAAATAATATCTACCGAGAATTACTGCCTCGTTGCACAATAGATCGTCTTACTTTTAATTCTTTATGTAGATAATTATTGTTGTACATTTGTTACTACTACTATACTATTTATGTGTGTACGAGTATATAATTCGACGGCTAATACTTTTTAACGTGGAAGCTAAAAGAATCGCATTACACTAAGCCGACATAGATTGAAAAAAGGTTCGAATAATATTGTGTTGCAAATCAATTCTGGAGCAAGAAGAGCGCGTTAATTTTTTGACTGCGAAGAGTACTATTACGATATTCAAAAACTTTTTGCTTAATGTAAAATATTGAATTTCCGCAATTTAATAATTACACATAGCGGTAGCCGATAATTTGTATGAAAATCTTTAGTTTAGATTATTGGGCCGACATCGTGTGCAATGTGTTATATGGCTTTGAATTTGTTTTCATTTTAGTATTGGTGAAGGAAGCTATACAATATTGTTTTATTGGATGTTTACGATGGCAGAATTTTGTTCATGAATAAAATCGGTACCATTATATTTGTGAAGTTACAAGATAGTTGGTATTGTTATTCATTCAATTCTCCAAAAATTATTATTAAACATAGTAAAGGGATGTACACAGACTATGCAGACTCTATAAGCTTCGTTGCATGCTGCACCATTACGTCTTTTAATGCAGAATAATTCTTCGCCAGCCACTTGTTTGCTTTATTAACTACCAATTCCCAGCTATCTCTCTCT
>JAQFXU010000632.1:0-45495 GCA_034693705.1 Spatulosminthurus flaviceps | reverse complement strand
CCAAAAGGAGCTATAATTTTCGTAACGTTATGGGAAAAACAAAATTATAGCTCCTTTTGGACTTTCGCCGACGATATCATCTCTCAAGTTCCTCCATCCTCACTAATAAGCCCTGCATGCACAGTGTGGCGTGATGAAGTTGTAACTCTAAAATCTCTCGATGCCGCACTACAGCTCTCTCTCACGCAGCAACATTAATTTTTGTTTCTGTCGAAATAAATGTCAATCCTTCCCAAGAAAAAAGAAAAAAAACTTTACCGAACCAAAATCTCATTTATGAAGCTTAGAATAAAAATGTGCATGAAAAAAAATCAGGCTTTAGGCTGAAATCATGTCTAAATAATAGATGCATTAAAATTAACAATTCATCTTCAATGGTAGTAATTATAAGTATAAGCCTTTGTGGCAAAAACAATAATAATAACAATAACAATAGTTGTACACCTTGCATTTATAAGCTATCCATTCATCTTTTTTCCGGACTGAGGGAGACGAAATAGAGGTACAAAAGTAAGATGCAATTTATTACAATACCCATTCATGTAACCATAGGCAAGCATTGTCAATCCTTATCAGATATTTTGATAAAGTCGACAGAATTTTAACAACTCCAAGGAATTCTTGGAACAAGTTAGTATCCCTCATATTTCCTTTATCATATCACCACTCAAAAATCTCTTGGCAACGTGATCAAGGTGGCAAAACTCCTCCATGGTTTACTGATTTTGCTAAATTCACAAGGATTAATTCATTATTATTGCTATCCAGTCAGACTTCACTGATTGACCTCATTGAATTGGACATGAAGCAAATTTTGGTCGCTATACTTACAATTTTCCCAAGCCTTCAAAAAATTTTTAAATTTATTATCTCTCTTTCAACCACTACTGCTACCTCTTGAAATATTATTTTACCTCTGCAGCATGTAGGTCATACGTACCTATATACACTTGATATACTCTACAGTGATTTTGCTGGCCAACACTTTGACCGGTCGTTGGTTGTGCCCTCCTTCCATGTAGGAAATGAGGCCATTCTCTCAAATCTTCTCTTTTTCTCCTGACTCATTCACTGTTCCTACCACACTACTACCTCCACTCTAACTGCTACTACTACGACAATAGCGTAACAGCAGCGTAAAGTTGTTAAATACCCAAAACATTTTTTTTATCAGCACTTATATACGCATATTTTGATATTTTGTCATGTCAATAAATCTAGTGTGCTACACATGCT
Organism: Spatulosminthurus flaviceps; assembly: GCA_034693705.1. Classification (NCBI taxonomy): domain Eukaryota; kingdom Metazoa; phylum Arthropoda; class Collembola; order Symphypleona; family Sminthuridae; genus Spatulosminthurus; species Spatulosminthurus flaviceps. The sequence continues at coordinate 44,259 of JAQFXU010000632.1, read as the reverse complement.
CACCAACCAACATACTCTTTCTATATTCTTCCGCACATAGGCATTCTTACTTCACGTAACTTCACACTAACTTTCTTCTTAGTAATGCATATGCATACACCATACCATTCACCCTATGATTTTACTTTACTCATACAGCTACACATATGACTTCACGTAATTCACATATGCATATGGAGTAACGACAGAAAATGTGAATCACATTTAATTTCACCCAACAATCAGTGAAATATTGAAAGAACGAGACACTATACACACTTTACCTTCTTTGAATACGGTAAGTAGGTATAATATACTATGTAATGCAACACGTATGTAAGTAGCGGTTGTATCCTATCTAATGTTTCTATATGTATCAAAGTTAGGTTATGGTTGCCTACATTAGTGCATAGCATATTAGCATGCAACTACGTGGTACACACACATACAAGAGCTTACTTGATCTGAATAATGAATAATTCCCATTGGGAAACCAACATATATTAGCAATGACTGCTTATGTCTCATTCATCCGCTTCTTTACTCTCTGTTGTGAACGTGAATAATATTAAGTGTTGTGCATCTGTCGTAAGATCAAGATCTCTCACTCAAGATGCGTTTGTTTAGCCACGGCAGAACCAGAAGGCAAACCACTGAAAGGCTCATTCTATTAAGTACTTACGTAATAAAGCTGGTGGAAAAAGTGGCAATAGTTGTCTTGTCGACTATACAGTGTCTCCCTAATAATGATTTCCCAGACATTCTTCATAAAATGTAATGCTTACTTAACGTCGTTATATTTAAGTAGTAAATGGGATGGAAAATAAAATAAATGTGTTCACTCACAATCAGTAAATACCTGTCACTTCTTTTTCAAGTCACTTAAAATTTAAGTATACCTGTAGCTCTTGTGGGAAATGTTTTTAGGGAGGCGACGACCTTGAAGATAAACAAGAAGTACTAAATCCTGCCCTACTCAAATGGTTGAAGAATCGCGGGAATTTCTCCAAGGACTTATAATAGGTATTAAAAAATCTTTGCATGTGTAGTATGGTACTTTTTAACATTGTGAGAGATACTACACGTGACACATTTCGTTTCACCTTCACCTTGTTATATTATATAGTCTTCTCTTCCAGTATTGTAATAATTTTATTTAGTGATCAAGTTTTAAAATACAGATTAGTTAGGATAGTTTTGTGCTTTTAATTTTAAGTTCACCATTTGTTGACGAGCGGAATGAAATTGCTCTGTAGTTGCTGAAAATATTTTTGGTGTTAAATTGAGAGTTTTCTGTTGAGTGAGGATTTGTGTGGTGTTGTATACTTTTAAGTTTAAAGTATAACTGTATAGTAATTATTGTTGTTACGTAAATACATGCAGTGTATTGAAATTGCTTTGTGTTAAGAAGCAGATGTAATGGCAAGTTTAACTCGGTGCTTCATAACTTCAACTACAAGGGCTCAGACTCTGGGCTTAATATTTAGGGGAGCAGCAAAGGTATTTGGGTGGAAATGTAAATATATTAAATTAATGTGGCTTGTGACCTGTGTTAAATGTTTGTTTTTATAAACAGCTTGAGAGTGCGAATGTAGGACTTATTGATGACCGTGGGTGATAACTTTGAAGGTTGTCGCGAGGGTCATCGTAAGGCTTTATTTTGGAGAAATTATCTGACCATTGTCTTTTTTTACCAGGTTCGTGGGACCCGGATTGAAAGCAGAGCTTTCAGTTACATTGGAAATGATCGTGTGGTATGTAAATATATACAAAATGGCCTGAAAAATTGCTCAAGAAAATTCCATGGGTCGGCTTCTGTTTTGAATGAAGTTGTTCCGTTCAAATTGTCGGATATTGGGGAGGGAATTAAGGAAGTTGCGGTTAAAGAATGGTAAGAGTTTTTTTTGAAGGGCTTCCGATTTTTAGAGTTAAGTAGGAAGGGATGGTGGATGTAAGAGATTTAAATAGATTATATGTAAGTAGAAGTTATTTATTTAAAGGAGCTATTGTTGACAATTGCAGGTTCGTTAAGGAAGGTGATAAAGTAGCTCAATTTGATCAGATTTGTGAGGTACAAAGTGACAAGGCTTCCGTTACTATAACGTCAAGATATGATGGAATTGTCCGGAAGATATATTATGACATTGATGAAATTGCTTTGGTTGGTTCGGCTTTAGTGGATATTGAACTTTTGGGCACAAACGAATCAAGCGGTTAGTGCTCTTCTTTTGGTTGACTCAAACTCATGAGACGTAATCTCTGCTAGCGTGAACGATGTTTACGTGGTTACGTGATTATGGATGATTACAACGTTACAACGGGATGGTTATTGTTATTTTGGTAGAGTAACAGCTTTTTTATTTTTAGGTTACAAGCTTGACGAAGTGAAGGAGGCAATTCAGGTGAGCCAGCCGACAGCGTCTCAAAGTTTTCCACCCGAGCAGTCTTTTGGTAGCAAGGCTATTGCCACCCCTGCTGTTCGCAGAATAGCCTCTGAGTTCAAGGTTAACTTTGTTATTTACTAATGAAAGACGTCCACAATTTTTCGGCCTTTTGCCATCACTGTGCGAATTTTCTTGCCCTCTGCAGGTAAACTTGATTGACGTTGTAGGAACAGGGAGAGATGGCAGAGTTTTGAAAGAAGATATTTTGAACCACGTAAGTTCCAAAACTGAATCTCAGTTGGCACAGGTGCCTCCTACTAAATTATCTGCCATTCCAGCCACTGCGGCTGCTGGACCCAGCAACGCTGTACCTGGCACTGTGGTTAAGAGATTGCCTCCTGTAACCACGAATGTTCCGGACAGGATAGAGCCCTTGAAGGCTTACACTAAAGGAATGATTAAAACGATGACGGCGGCGAATGTATGTCCTTTCAATCGTTATACTTATTCTTTTGTCGTACAAGAAATTAATAGAACAATGGTTACTTTGTAGTGTATTCCACATTTTGGATATTCCGACGAAATTGATATGGGAGAGTTGATAACCTTGCGAAAACAGCTGAAGAAAGTTGCTGAGGATTATAATGTGAAATTAACTTTCATGCCTTTTTTCATAAAAGCAGCTTCAGTAGCTTTATCGCAATTTCCTATTCTGAATTCCAGCCTCGACTTAACTTCGGAATCAATTAAGTACAAAGTAAGTGTAGAGTTAGAATTTATTCATTCATAGCGAAGAGAATAGTTATATAACTTATATGACTTGTAAACACGAAATCTATCACATGGCTGCATGGAATTTGAAATCTATAGGGGTCGCATAACATTGGGGTAGCCATGGACACAAAATTAGGATTAATCGTTCCCAATGTAAAAAATGTCCAGCAGCTTAGCATCTTAGAAATTGCTTCAGAATTAAATAGACTCCATGAGGTGGGACTCAAAGGGTCTCTCAAGACTGAAGACATTACTGGGGGCACATTTACGCTGTCAAATATTGGCACAGTGAGTTAATGACTTTCATTATTTCAATTCTGGTTGAATATTGAATTTGCTTGCGAGCGGAGCATTATACTCCGGGTTACTGGATATTGTTTGATAATGCTATAAAATTGGAAGCATGGCCCTGGAGTCCTTGTAGTACTGTCCTCTTTTTCTCCTAGATGGGTGGAACATACTTGAAGCCTGTGATACTTCCACCAGAGGTTGCTATTGGGGCCATCGGCAAAATTCAGGTAAGTTGCGAAACCTGTGGATCTTTTTAATCAGCCATTGCATTATATGAATATTATTGCACGAATGATATTGAAAGAGGAACTTCAGATTTTGAATCTAAGATGTGAATGCGACTAAAACCATTTAATTTCCAACCATGTGAATTTCCAACAAAATGAAATAGCTGTGTGTAATAGACCTTGATTTCATCATGCTACTTATCCATTGTTAAATGAGCGATAATTTAGCTATTTTAAACCATGTTATACTCTGAAATTGGAAGCTGAAACCAGAATGGTCAACTTAACCATTTTGGCCGAGGTAACAGCTGCTGTGCTTCAGCCGCCTTCCAGTTTCACTATAGATGATGACTAAAATAGCAATGGTTTTATGTGAACCGTGGCAAATCGACAAACAGTGAAGTCAAGGTCTTACTCACCTATTTTGTTAGCACATGCTTAAGTCTCGTCCTGATCCAATCAACAGGTGGGAAGCCGCGTTATGTTTCATGCTTCCATTGAACAGTTTTCCTAACATGTGTGATTAAATAACAGGTTCTGCCGCGGTTCGATTCCAATGGAAATGTGGTGCGGGCTCAAATAATGAATATAAGTTGGTCGGCGGATCACAGGGTTCTTGATGGAGCAACGGTGTGTAGATTTTCGAATCTATGGAAATCTTATTTAGAGCATCCAGCTTCGTTGTTATTATATTTGAAGTAATAAGGTTGTTCAGCAAGTTTTAAATGGTTTTTCGCCTCATCGAAAATTATATTCCAAAAATTATAATAATTCCGTGTTGCCAAGTGAACTCAAGACGTAATCACGATGGTAAATTGAGTTTTAGCTTTAAATAAGTAAGTTTTTGAAACTTTCATATTATATGGTGCTCTCTTTGTTTCATAAGTTTAGGTAGCGATTTGTTGTTTCAATTTTCAATATATGAAAATTACGGTATTATCCATTAATTGGTCGGTACCCGTTTTCAGTTACTGTTGGTCAGTTTATAATTAATGTCAGTTTCAATAATCGCATAAAACGGGTTGCAAACTGCAATTATACTGCCAATTAAAATCGTGTATAGGCATTATCCATGTATTATAATGATGTTTGAAATGCTTGTATTAAATTCTAATTTTATATGTTTACATTCTGAATCAAATAAATTGGTAAAACAGGAGGTATTCCTGAATAATATGATACATTTTTTTGTTCAAGCCTTTTTCCAAGTTGACAGGCCTGTGAAGTAAAAGAGCTAATTTATTATTTCTCTTCCCATTTCTGAGTTTATTTGTAAGGACTCGAAAAGTACATATGTTAACTGTGGATGAGATTGATCATATTTATCATAAAGTATATGAAGTATCCCATCTGGGCTGCTGAAGTTAGTTTGAACTCGTCCAAGAACACTCGACGTACCTTCAACTTTTGTTATAACTTATGGTGATTTTTCCGTATGAATGAGCAACGCATGGCTTAAATACAATAATTTCTTTTCACCTACTTGGTGGATCATTCTTCCCGTCAGGTAAACCCAAGGCGACTTCTGTCCATTGTTTCATTGATTGATTTCTTTCATCCAAGCGCTAATCGAACTTTTATATGTATTCGATGAATTGAGGAGTAAATGTCTTTTGTTTAATGTTTTTTTCCTTTTAAACTAATTATTGACGGTTGTTGAAAGTCAGACGTTTGTACTTCGCCAAAGCTCGATATTAATTGACAGGATTTGAGTCATAGACACATGCGTGTACAATTATTGTACGCTCCACTTATGAAAAAATAGCATGTTTTCCCACAGATTTTCTCAGTTAAATACTTTTATTGTCAGAGTTTTCAAGGCCTAAATTAGTAAATCCCATAAAATATAACATTTGAACAACATCAATCAATAATGAGGAAATATTTATTTTCCCAAAATTTTGTCTTTCAGTGGTCTTCAAGCTTTTCATTGTACATACAAGTTAAAATATAAACCCTTGAGGTGATTGGTGGGTTAGATGATAGAGAATAAGGAAAATAGTTTCCCTTAAATTGTTACAATTTTTCAGTTATTAAATAAATATCAGAATTTGTGGGTGCGGGTTAAATTTTGCTACAATGTGAGACGCATAATGGAGATAAATACCCTGAGGCAACTCAGTTATTGAGTACATAATTATATTATAATAGACGAAGCAGCCTGGCAGAAACTGGAAATCAATGGAACATAGAACTCGTGAGCTATCTTTTGAGTTTTAAATAATTAGTTACACTTACACTCATGGTAACCTGAGTGCAGTTTTAAAAGCATATTCTTTTTCATAATAAGTATTGCCAAAAATAATTCCATTCCTTCAGGTACTTTTTGTTGATTTTTCCGAGTTACTACGGTAGAAGTTGTTCCCCTAGATGTCTACAAATGCAATCGAAAAGTAAAGTTAGTTACGGAAAGGAAAAAAAGCAACGCTCTACTAACAATACAATTATTAATAATTTTTTAATTTCCATAAATCGGAAGATACATTGAACGTAACGTAAATAAAGCATTAATTTGGCAAACAAGATTCTAAGTTAACAGAATTTTTAAACTACATGACATCTCCAGTTGCCCTTTGAATTAGACAGATGACAGCTCTTCAGTGAGAATTATTGCGACTGTTGTCAGGAGTATCATCCGGATGTTCATTTTTTTTGCTGGTCCAAATAGCGTCGTAAAGCAAAGTAGGAGTAGATTGGAAGCGGAGCTTGGTGCTTACAAAAGAATTTCTCATCATCCTTATCTGCAAAAGGAGGAAAAAACATTAACAACTTGGATCCTTTGCATTATCCAAAAGATTCTTTAGCAAATCATGTACCAAAAGAAGGTTAATCAAAACTCAAGACAACGTCCACAGTTCACACAAAAACTGTTATTTCAGATGCTGAATAATCCATGTTAAAAAGTTTAGAATTCAAGGAATACTTATTTATTACTACTTTACCCTCAAGTCTTATAATAAAAATTGTGAAAGGCATTTCAAGGATCTAAATACATACCATAGTCAGTGGGCTGTTGAGAGTATTTATTTTCAGCATTCCAAACGACTATCTATGCACATGTCGACGAAAATACATTTCGCAAGTACACATGTACCCCAAAGATTTTCTCTACTAAAAATATTAATTTTACTCAAGTACTGCAGCTTGCAAGCATAACTGACGATTGAAGCCAAACAGACGACCTTTTGTCACACATACACTATTGTACTCAGAGAAGTTTTGCCAAAATCTCTTTTTCGTTAAAGAATCTAACACACAATCAATTTTCTACGTCCAAAATGCGCAAATTTTGCAATGCTCTAGCAAAACACAACAACAAAAATTCCACATACATAATTCTAAGTCATTCTATTTTACTTATCTCCACCGTTGATTAAAAATCATTGATAAAAGTGCGAGAGAAAAGGGAAGTAAAAGAGCCTATATGAGGTTAGAAAAGAACCTTTTATTAATTGAAACCATTGTAGAGCAGCCAGAGTAAGCCAAGGAGAAACAATAGAATGCCATAGGTTACAACCAAGTTATATGTTTCGCTGCCCTTTGTCTCCATCTTTCAGAAAGTTTGTCCTCCGTGTGGTTAAAGCAAATTTTATTGACTATCTGAAATTTAAGTTAATAAGATTGATTGCATAAGCCTAAAGATTTTGATACTTACTGGATTTCACATTTTATGTGCACATTACTATAGTTAAGTCGAGTAAAAAATATTGTAATTGTTGTAATACTGCGGTTAACGGAGGGAACAATAATTTTAAAGGAGGATTTTAATAGTTTATTCCCTCATTCCTCATTTTACAGGTTTACCCCGGTACTTAATGATTATTTCTCATTAAAATTCTCCCAGGAGAAGTAAATGATTCACGGGAAATGTAAATGAAATAAACTGAGTCAGCACACTATTTGGATGGTTGAATTATAGTAATTGGAAGAGGATGAATGGAAGGTACGCGTTTAGAAGCATTGAACTGAATTGAGGATAAATATAATTTCCTCAACAGCAATCCTTTCATTTCAAGCTATAAAGTTTTGAATTCCCGGATATTTTAGCCTGTCAAATTCGTGAAATTTATAATTCCTTTCATCATGTTTTATGGTATAGAAAGTTGGGAAGGTATATGAATGATAAACTTATTGTGAATGCTTGATACGCCTATCGTAAATTTCAAGTGTAATATTCGTTTCCCAATGATGATTCATTTTTACTACCGCTATGTATATGTACCTGAAGAAATGAGGAATAAAGAAATAGTGCGATATAAAATGTGAAGTTGGATGAACTTTATGCTCAAATAATATGCGCTATTCTCACTAAGCCTAAACTTACAATTCTAGAGTAACTAAATTCATCAAATTGGTTGCTACTCATATCTTGCTGATAGTCTGATAGTACAAATAAAAGAAATAAAAGAAAACATTGAAATACATGTGTATAGCTTTCGCATTCGTGAGAAAATTTACAATGAATAGAAATAATTGGTGAGATTATCTCCTCCACTTGAGTCACTCATTAAATGGGGTACCTATGTATATATAATTATAAGTCTGAAGACTGGAGGATAGCCAACTACTTTGTGATTTTTTAAAGCTTACTAAGGGATGCCCCAACATGTGCAATTATGTACAGCTCGTTTTTCTGAAATTTGGAATCCCACAAAACTTTCTGACCTCATAGCAAACCGAACATGACGTTTGCAGATTTTTCTGACTTTTAGTAGTCATGTGGGACTAATTTTTAAAAATCAGAATCAGTTAGTTCCCACACAGGGTATCATTCCCTAGTGGCTTGCGTATATACACGTTGTAGGAAGCAAACATACACTGTAATTTTTTCCTGCTCCTCCAAACGATGAAGCTATCTTTTGACGTATTTGTGATATTTTGCACGTGTAATTTTCTAATTCCTGTTTTTAGAATTACGCAATAAAATAAATGATTTTTAGCTTCTTTCGTTCTATACAAGTGCCCTAACCGTCACTGTATTATGAAATATTTTAAATTGCCGCAGAATGTATTTTACAGCACCATGTTTTAAGAACAAGGGTATTATGCAGCTAAAAGTTTTTCCAGCCGCAGCCTTGCAACTATGACGCGCAAATGCGTTTTTATTTGTTTGGATCTTAGTTGAGGAAAGTCTCAAAATGAATTACTATACTAAAGAATGTTCCTCTAGTAAATGAAATAATACAATGAAAATGTAAAATTTCTGTTAACACTTGAAATTATTATTTTTCCTAGTCGAAACTAAACTCAATATGCAAAATAAGTATAACGTTACCAAGCAAAGCGAGTACAATAAGGAAAGATTTTTCCTCTTATGAAACACGTTTCATTGCTTTCCAAGGAGGCATAAGTGAAGATGAAAACCTGGGGGGTAAGAGACTTTTGTCCTATTCGACAATAATAATTATTTTGTCTTACAAGAAACAAGAAAAGATATTATTTCCACGGACGACATCACACACTACTGAGCTTGAACGAAAATCAAGAAATGGAGGAAGAGGACCTACGTAAGAGAATCTCAACTTAATTCTAATTGATGCAGTACATTGTTTTTGAAATAAACCCAAAAGATTTGAAATATTTATGATAATTTTTTGGCTCAGCCTAAGCTCAAAGCGTCTAGAAATTAGATATAGTGTAGAAAGGTTCTTGGTTTTCTTGATTCCCACAAATAAAAGTACAAGGAGGAATGACGGCAACAACTTGGACAATTTGGCGTGGATATCATCATCAAATTTTCTACGAGTCTCGTTCCCCAGAAGTGTCCCAAAAAAAGAAAACCAAGTAATAACCATACCATTCTTGGAAGCCTGCCTGACTTTTACATAACTGATATCACATGTTGACATCAGTCAAAGTATTCCTTGAAAGGGATCCTGTTGTCAAGAGGCCGACAAATTCCTTTTTCATGCCCTCATCCCCACTTTCAATGAACGCTTTGTTTCCCATTCTTTTAACGATCCACCCTACAAGCATTGGATTCTTATTTGGTGTTTCTAAATTATTGTTAATATTAATAAATTTTTGTACTCTTCACATGAAATTTGTTTAATGACTTCAGCACACAGTGCCCCATAATTTGCAAGAATATATGACCTATTTGAATAATAAGTAGGGACCTGACCTTGACTTTTACTACCCCGATGCTTTGGTATATAGGAAAACCCAAAAGGATCTGGCTTGTTTAAATATAGATAAGGCTTATTTCAATTTAAAATTCATTCGTTGTATCCCCCAAAAGCTGAAAAAATTGATCCCCATTTTTAACGATGCCTTCAAATGCAATAACCACATTAAACACGTGCTAATTAAAAGAGATTATCTCTAGCTGTAGCGATACCGCTTGCTTGTAAAATAAATTAGAAAAAATAAATCTTCCAACCATTACTTCTTTACTACTCTGGGCCAACGTCTTGTCCAGCCTCAATTACTTAATTTACAGCTCCTAATTTGTTCGACTATGGAAATCAAACTCTGGCTCTTGTAAACAAACACTGGGTACTTACAATAGGAATACAATTTTTACAAAACCCTGCACCGTGTAGAACCACCTTTCTCCATAGACAAATGCGCGCCAATAGAATTGCACTAGACTATTCAGCTCTCACTGTAAGAGTAAAAAACCGGAATAATAGTCCCCTCAAATTGAGGAATACTGAAGGACCTGGAAATTTTGGAAGTTTAACTTCCCCCATCCCCGTATCGTATAGGTTGTACGACTCGTAACTTAAGAGAATTGAGAATACACATTAGGAATTTCTTTTAAAGGCATCTCTGTAAGAAAAGAAGCTTTCAAGGAAGGAAATGAGAAGAATAAACTAATTGTAATAATTCAATGATTGATTTGATCTTTTAGCACAAGTTGCAATTAAAATATGTGAATAACAATAAAAGATAGAGAAAATTATTACTTGTGTGGAAGTAAAAGCTGAGCAGCTTTGAAGCACAACAGGAGAGAAGCAGAAGAGGTTAGAGAGTGACAACACAACAATGTGAATAGAAAACGTCTATGGAAATGAGAAATAAATGACTGAACCCACAACAAGGTTCTGTCTTACTGTGACGATCGTAATAATTCGTCTGATTGCAACGAATGCGACTTTTTAGAACTTGAAAGAGTCTACTTGAGAGATCTAAAAACAGCTTTTTCCTATCTTCTTTTTCTTTTCCATCCGCATTTTGCAGGGTTCGGATGTGTTCTAGTCCTAACCTTATGCTTTAAAATTACCTCAGTGTACATACAGTGTAACGCCAGCCCCCCAAAAAAATACTTGAGTACTTTTCTATCAAATGTAGACTCATTTCATAGGAAAGATATGTATCCCAATGAAATTAAAACTCCGTTTTTTCAATCTTATCCTGCTATACTTCTCTTATCAAACTTTCCCTTGCTCATTTGCTCTTTCGAGAAAGACAAGTTTAATCAGTGCCGCATCTCAATAAATTGTCACTTACATTGAAATGCAACAAATATGTAATATCTTGTAGCTGAAAAGTTTTACATGGGATAATTATGCCAACCATTCCTACATACGTATTGGAGAGACAAGAGATGAGATAGACTAAAGATTGTAAGCGGTGCGTCAGTGCGTTTCTCTCCCAGGATATGTATAATGACTTCTCCAAAACTTACTACACGACTACATCCACATTGTGGGAGTAAAGTCTGCCAAATTTTTCCCTTTTGACATTAAAAATATGCCTAGGGTTTCCACTTTCCACTTTATACGCTTCCTCCCTGAACCCATAATCCTTTACATATATTGTTAAGAGTTCATATTATTTACTCTTATACAACAATAATTCCTACCTATACTCCCTACTCTTTTATTATTACTCTAAATGCTATAGAGCATTAGTAATTCTGTCTATAGCTGCAATAAAATTTTGTACCAGCTTTCCTTCCCTAATACTTTCACAATAGCACATTATACTACTACTCGAGAATTTTAGTTTGCCTTATAAACTCGATAAATTACCCGCCTATATAACTCTGACACCTGGAGCAGGATAATAATTTAGAAAAACAGCTGCGTTCTAGACGCATGTGGTGTTATAAAAATATAGACATTAAAATCCATGTAATAGAATTCTGTATAAGAGGAGCCGCTTTTATTACTTATAGTTCTCTCTCACACTAATTTTCTACTCAGGTAAAGAGAGTTAGTGGAAGGGCTCTTGATTGAAAATCCAAAGAAATTTAGCATTGATTGACAAATAGTCTCTGCTTTTTACGTATGCATGTCCACGTTTCCGCGCATATTTACATACCAATGAGCCTGTCAACCCTGTTTTCCAGTCAAGTTTTGACTGACGTCTGTCATTTGATTAGAACGATTGAATTGGAAATGCAACTTAACTTTTTCTCTTTGTCGACATTTCAATGAAATTATTCTTTGTTCAAGAATCTTTCAAGATCTGACAAAAACTCTGGAAATTTCGCAATGTCCTTTTTAACTTTTCATACTTCGAGTTTCATTCCTTAAAAATTTCTAATTGTTTAAGAGAGAGAGAGAGAGAGAGAGAGAGAGAGAGGGAGGGAGGGAGTAAATATTTGGGAAAGAGCTAATTGAATAAGAAATTCCACAAGGGAAAGTCCTTTGAACCCATTAATTGCTTCTTTTACCACGGATATCAATGTGGATGGGTGTAACATAAGTTGCTGTCATAGATTCCAACAAATTACTCTGTAGAGAGGATGCTAGCGTGTATATGTAGCTTATATTTACTTGACCCAGAAGGACTTCTCTTTTTTTATCACACCTATAATATGACACAGACGTTGACTTACTTTATTTTATTAGTGTATGCATTTACATATGGTAATTCTCACTAATTATTATTATTTGAAAATATTCTCACCGTGGATGTTTTCCTATATACATATATACGTGCCTGTAATAAATACAAGGCCACACGTTTTACGAATGAGAGGGTGTAAGGTCTCAAGATACGAGAAATATTATGTCTTACATCATCCTTTCTGATTTGTATGTTTGCTCTGATCCTGTATAATCTACTATAACATATAGTTTTGCATTTACTAATGGAGAATGGAGCTATTTTAGCAAAAGCTGTGAGTCTTCAATAAAATGTTTACAGAGTGGCAAACAAGCGGGATGTTTCCTGGCAAAATTCTTCATACTATTTACTTGTTAGTAAAAAAAAAAAAAGATCCAAACTGGAGTGAGCTATGTATATAAAAGTAGACTATATTGAGTCCCTCTGAACAAGTATGTACGTATACACTCTTGACTTAAAAGCTGTGTAAGTGTGACAGATCAGATTCTTCAAGAGCCTTATGCCTCATGTACTTTTAGTCCTATGAGCTCATGCTCCTGCCAATTTATTTTTTTTAAACATTTTTATTTTTTTCCAACCTTTTTTTTATGGCAGAGGGGGTAATAAATTGAGAAACATGATAAAGCAAGAGAAAATCATCGGAGTAATCTTAAGGAGGTAATATCTGGAACTTTCCCAAGGAATTGATTAGCGAGGTAGAGAAGTATGAAAAATAAAGTTTTGCTGGTTCAAATTTGTTTTCCACAATTCCACACAACGAGAAAGTTTCATTTTTCTTGATTGGTTCTATCTCTCACTTCCTAATCATTCCAATGTCAACGATGAAAAAATGATTTTCTTTTGTAATTCAATACACAATTAATTATAGCCCATTTGAATATTTTGTTTCCTTCAACCCCATTCAATTTCCCCACACCTACACCCTCGTCAACACATGTAATAAACAAACATTTAGGGTCAAATGGTTTATATTATTCAAACTTTTGACCTTTAATTTTTCCAATTCATTGGTACCAACTTTAGAAATTGTAACAATTTGTTTTAAAAACGTTACCACCGCTACTTCCTATTAATGTTGGAATAAGATTCAAGCTTAATTAAATTTAAAAAATTACAATAATACACACTTTTTTTAATTGAAATTTGGGCCATTTGTCACATCCAATTTGAATTTATTTTTTGAAGCCACACCATATAATGACGTATGAATGCAGCTCTGCTTAATTCAAAAATGATAACTATGTGAAATGTTCCACCATGTCACTACCACTCAACATTTCTCACTATACCTTTGTACATATTAGATAGGAATGTAGGAATTTTTTTGTGTACTCATGTCGGTTTAAAATTTAAAAAACTTTCCCCATGCAGCTTACATTCACGTAAAGACTCTCATGTATACACTGATTGTAAAACGGGAAAACTAAATGATAAAACATTTCATGCCTTTTTCTTTCTCACACAGAACCTAATACTCTATGAACTTTCTCTTTTACTATTAGTTTGGACCACACAACAAGCTCTGAAGATTAAGTGACTCTCTTAAGCTAGCAAGTCAAAGGAACGTGAATGGAAATTCAAAGCAGCCGTCAGCAAATTCAAAGATCATTAATAACACATAGGAGAGAAGACAAAACATGAGGAGAGACATTATTGTAACACTGATTACTAGGCGGTACATAATTATGAACAGAGCAATAAATAAGCTTTGGGAAATAATCAAGTGACACTTACATGGTTCCGAATGTTCTACAGCAGAAGGGCTGATGTGAGGAAAGAAAACTCCTGAAGCGAACTTGATATGAGGGGAAAAGGATGATGAAAGGTAAAATAATATAGAAAACTAGTCCGGAGTTCGTTGTTGTAAATTCATATTGGAGACCACGCATGTATTGAGTATTTTGTAAGTAATTTTTTGTAAATTCCGGCTGATATAATCGTGTACGAAGAGTGTATCAAACATTTACAATGACATCTTTTTCTACGGTAAACATTCCCATTTCTTTTTCTGTCTAAAGCTGCAAAGGGGTTAAAAGGAATAATAATTATTATTTCTATCATAATGGACATTTGACAAAATAATGTGTAATATAAACAGACAAAAAGAGGCTCGCCGTGCCCCTATGCTTGAGAATTTTGTAAAACCTTACCCCAGTGTAGAGCAACCACAGAATTCCTAGAAGTACCAAAAGAATAACGTAGTTGACAAAAAGAGATGAAGCTTCACGATTCAAATCACCCATTTTTGATTTCTTGTAATAAAATTTGCCTGGAAGGCTACGTAGTGTTAGTAGTGGTATGAGCTAGGTTACGTATGTATAGGAATCACAGTAAAACAATTTTGATCCTAATTGGAAGAAGCCGAGATTGGGAAAAAACGATTTTCTCAACGACACAGACAATATAAAAAATTTTCAAAGAAATATCTGAACCCTTGGTTCGTTGTTAGTGAAATGTGGAAGATGTTCAGGACGACTGAGAGAGTTGATGTGGAATTGAGGGGAATTACAAGAGGGACGAATGTCATATTTTCCTTGGAATCAACTTATCCTTTTTTTAAATTGCCTCTACTCGACCTATGTATCCATCTAACATGGCCTCATATGTAACACATATAGACAGTTTCAAAAATACGATGAGCAACTGTCTATATGGAACAGTTAAAGGTAAAAAAAAGGAGTATGTACCACCATAACAGCAGCATTTTTCTCATCACTAGTTAAAAGCATATAGTTCCATTGCTCGCTCCCCGCCCTCGCCATTCAGCGGATCCGAAATCCGAACAACTCTATCCACCATTTACATATATACTCGCCCCGTAGTAAAAGTTTCCTACTTTAAGTATCTACATCAAGTTCAATCCTACGTGTGTGTATGTACCCCTCGTCTTTTTCCTCAAGATTCCTGGTTTTCAGTTAATCTATCAGCATTTACCCGCAACCCAGAGCTGCTAAATGCTATTGATTCCCCACCACTCCTATTACACACTTCATTTGACAGGCTCCGATTAGAACTATTGTAGCCTTTCCCTCATTTTCCCTTGTTCTCAAAATAATCCTCAAGTTGTTACACAAATATGCTCCTATTCGTTCGTTCTAGAAAAATTGTAACTCTGGGAAAAAGAAACTCATCCCATTTACCAGAAATTATCAAACTTGAAAGCTATTGGTTTCTGAAGATATAGCTATAAACATGAAAGATTCCTTATATACGTCTCACAGCATGTAATCATTATTATGGTGCTCTAATAAAAATAAGCTGTAGATAATCATATGCAATAGGTTTAGTGTTGTGCTGTAGTATGTGACACAATTGTTTTGTTATTTAGTTTTATTTTGTTAATGTTCCAGAATCCAGAAAAATAACAATAACAATTTCATTTTGAACTAACAAGACTAAAACGAAACAAATCCCACCATTTTTTAGAATTTGTAAAATCAAACTTCTTTTTAATCAAAAGCAACCTCAAATGGTTCACTAATTTGGTATTGTCTAGCTAAAATATTTTAATCGGTAGTTGTATTCGGTCCGATATTGCTTCGATTGTTTAATATTCAAAAGTCAATTAGCAAAACAAAATTATAGGAATAACAATAACAAATCAAAGTAGTTTTTAGCAGTAACAAAACAATACAGATGTAACCAAATAAATTCGAAATTTGTCTTTATTGTTTTGTGAATCCGACTTACGCAATAACAAAACTATTGGTACAATATTACAGCACCACATAGGATCACCGTCACCAATGCAATAAAGACCGTAGTCCCCATAGAAAAATTTACGCCTTGCTCATAATGTTACAATTTCTTTAGGGTAGGGACTTTGAATTTTTAATTTATCCCATGCATAGGAAAAAATAGGAGTTGAGGTTGAGAGGAACACAAATGGGCTTAATTAATTGTAGGGTTGTCATGAACTATCAAGATCATTGGACGGGGTGTCAACACCTATTCCACTCCGTGTCATCACAAAAGTAACGGAAGATAGGGAAGTCTGTCATCTTAGTGAGTGTTGGCAATCAAAATGAAATTGAAACTATAAACAAATGTGCAAACTAGATGCGGTGATGATTATACCTTTGACAGTCTCACATGTGGAAACAATGAATCCAAAGAATCTCCTTGCCATATGCGCTCTATGATACAGCCTTTGATAATGTATAGAATAGAGGCGAAATTCATCCATTCTTCCTTCCTTTTACTATTCTTCCTCAACGTTTAGGTACTTAGTATGTGTACCCAGCACCGTTAACAATTCAAATGTATTTACTATAATATACTCTCTTGTAGAGTATGATCAAGTAATTAGTAGTCTGGCACAAATTATAAAGTTCTTACGTTGTCCTCACTTCATCCAATAAATACATACAATGATTTTGCTTTCCTTCCTATTTCCAGTTGAATCGGGTCGTTTGTAATGTCATTAACGAAGCATTCTACAGACACTTTCTCTCTTCTTCATGCATACGTACATCTTTTCCATTCTCACTCACTCATTGAGGATGAGTGAGTAAAAAGCTGTAAAACTTTCACTCAAGTATTCCTTTATTTCATTCAGAACATTTAATTTTCTCATGGGCTATTATTCGCTAGTTTATAATTTCATGCTTGCGTAATAACAAAAGGGGAGCGCGGATTTCCTTTCAAATGGATGGGCCTTTATATCTTCTTGTCTTCTTTTCCTGTCAACTTTTTCCCGCTCCTTGGTTTTTTACCATTATCTTACCTTTAAAATTCATTTGACATATAAGCAAGCTAAAATTATTAAAAGACAATAAGAGAGGAGAGAAAGCTCAGGTAATACTTAAATAACAATTAGGGATTTTAAAAGAGCATAAAAAAATTTTCCACTGCTTCACAAAGAGTTATTGATGGATGGGAGAGCCGACGGGTTACATCTTACATCTGTTTTGGAGAGCAATCAAAAAATCTCTTATCCTCCTCACATTTGTTGGTACATATGTACATGCTGAGGAAGATATATCCTTGATTCTAGCAAAGCGAGTAATAGGCATTGTCACGGTGTATAGAAAGAGCCAATTGGTTTGGAGGTGCTAGTTCATCTTCTTAAGCTCATGTCAAGAAAAACTACCTTTCTACTCAAGCAAATCTGCCAAATCAAACATCTATACACCCATGACACCTGATCATTCTGTCTTTTGCCGACAAGTACCACTATACACTTGCATTTTTTTCCTGCGTACCCGTAAAAACATCCTGCAAACAAAGTCAACAATTCCATGGCACCATATACCATACTCTCCCTCCAACTCTCTTGTACTTAAACAGATAATCTTTCATTATATGTATTATGATCTTTTTCTAGTATGGCAAAGAAAAGAAGTTCAACAACTTCACGTCGCCAGCTCCCCTATTCCCTATGTACAGTCTATTCTTTATGTAAGCTAATTTTTTATCCGATTCTCTGTAATTAGCTGAAATTTGATGTGAATTGATAATTAGTACGTAGAATCCTTTAGTTTAAAATTAATGAGTTTTCTTCTTCATAATAATAATTATTATTAATATACAAAGGTAATCGGGAAAAGATGGGGATTTTACCCTTGAAAGAATTTGCACTTGGGTGGCAGATGGAAGTAGTAAAATAAGTCCCAGAACTTTGAGAATTAATTCTAGAACTACAAAACCAATACATTATATACATGCACATATATACATATGTATACATACATATATACACTTTGGTGTCTATTGTATATAATATACAGATATGTTTATACATTTGTCATGTATGTGTTGATTACTTCAAGATAAGATAATAACTAACTGGATTTTCTTTCTAGCTCCGTATACCGACTCTGCTCGGGCTTCTGGTTGTCCACGTGTCGTGTACTGAGGAAGAACAACAAGAAATGATGTACATGTGCACAACATATTCTTTTGTTTAAATGCTCTCTCTCTCTCTGTAAGTTTGTGCGTAGTGTAAATGGTGCATAAAAATGCATGGAAGTCTTATGAATGTTCTCATCCCATTTCCTTTATCCCCACTCAATTTACTCATGCATATTTACATAGATACAAATTAATACTGTGAAAAGAATAATTGTCATTGAGCAGAACGAAGAAGGGAGTCTCGTCAGCCCATATTAAATACACAATAATAATTATTGTTGCTGAAGAACATGACTTGGGTGAAGCTGCTTTTGATAATAATGTAACTTATGATATAAAATAAAAATATGCAAAATCCCAGTGAACCCTGCTCATCGATGGGAAAGATATACCAATTTTCTGTATAAAGACCTGCCTTGCAAATCTTTCTCGTACTGGTAACGCGGTAACATTCCCCGCATTATTTTACCGTCCTTGTTGGTTGATAGCCTAGCCGGGAATACCTTTTGACTAAAAGCTTATTTTATTTCCCCGGCCAAACCATGTTGCGTTGAAAATGTGGGTTTACTTTACGCTTTAACTCTCAACTTTCCCAACTCCTTCTATTTCGAATCCCAACCCATTTTCTGAACCACCTACATGAATGGCTGGCAAGTCTGATGAGAGAAATACATAGAGACTCGCTGATTTCACTTACCTCTTCCACTCATTTCCGCTCATTCTATACTCTATATGACTCTCTCGCATTATCCTCTTGTACTATAGTGTATGTAGTACACATTGATGTGCATAGACGAAGGAGAAGAAGGAAAAAAAACGAGAAAATGCAAAAGGGAGAGGAGAGCCGAAAAGATTACGATATTTTTGGACACATTAATGTGAAATAGGTACATACTTATTTCTTATACATTGTAGCTGAAGGGTAATGGTTGTATAGTTGATCAAATAAAGCTTCTCCATGAAATCGTACATCTACATGGTTCAACCAACCCACGGAAGATAGACAGTTAGTGGAACTGTGAGACAGATCACATTGATGTAGAGCCCGTTCAGAGCATATTTTTAAAGTATATAGTCGGGAAGAGGGAGAGAGAGAGAGAGACAGCAACACGGAAAAAGTACTAGGTTCATCTGTTTTTTTAGGGCAGTGCAAAATGCTCAGATTTCTTGCAAAAATAGTTTGCACGTACAATATTCTTCAGACACTTTGCCAATTATACTCCAAGTCTCACCTCCCTCTATGTAACTACCGGGTAGGTGGGAATACATAGTTCATTTTCGATCTGCTCTCGATATGTTAATAATATAAAAATAATTTTTCCTTGAGAAATATTTTGCTCGCCTGTTCAACTACTTTTAATTTATCCTCCTCACCTTTACCATTTAATATTTCCTTAATCTTTCTGTGTAATAACACTTTCCTGCAATTAAGACTAAATAATTCATTTATTTAGTTTCATTTCATATGCTTCCCTCATACGTCTCTCAAATTTTACAGACCTGTGTCTCGAGTAAATCATTTCTTATGGTTCAGAACGCTGAGAGAATGTTACAAAAAAATAGTACTTAAGCATGTAGTAAGATGATTATAATGGATAGAAGGAAGCTGTGTGAGACCTACGAGAGAATTGGGTGGTACGGATGCCGTGCCATTTTGAATTATGAACCCGGTATTTTTTTGTATGTCGAATAATTAATAATTATTATTATTATGAAAGAAACTTATTTTATAAACCAAGGCAAGGTAAGAAGCAGAACCTAGGAGTGTTTATCATTACAAAGTGCAGGAAAAGAACTATAATAATAAGTAAGTACCTGAAAACTCACCCTCTTTTGAGGAACAAGGAATATCTCTCAATAAGGTAAACAATTGGTAGACAAGAAATCCTAGTTTGCGCCCGCATCAGCAACCCTACGACTACTATACATTCTTAAATTTTATATGTTAATAAAGGAGCCACTCCTAAAATATAAACAACTAAGAGATATGCTTTGGTTTGCCTGTACTTTTATACTGCTGAGGTGTGAAGTGTTAAGCAATTTTAAATGGATTTGGCTACCAAGTCTTCTTCCATGAATTATCATAAAAGCATAATTTGTTTTCTTGTCACATGACCCTAAAATGTTTATTTTTTCATGTCAGAATTCAAAATATCAGCATCCTTTGCATTATTTCAATGTAATTGTATAAAGGAGATTTAAAATGAGTAGGACATCCATTCAACAGCAATAACAATAAATAAGTATCATCAGCCTATTCAAATTAGTTTCACATGAAGCCGTGATCATATTTTTTTTATTAAACTAACATGGAAACTAAAATGCTAATTTGAGATTCAAATTGATCGACTTCCACTTCCAAGAACAATATATATAATATGCTAAACATTATCGTATAGTAATGGATTATTATTGATTCTTTGCCAATGGAGCCCTCATATGTCTGTAAACTGTGAGTAAAACTCGGCCTACAAAAATGAACAAAACTATTCCAAGAAGCACCGCCGTGTATACTTTCACCGTTACATTTTGGCATATGTCATCCTCCAAATTGTTGTAGATAGAAGAAAGAACCCAAATTAGAACTGTGAATAAAATAATAATACCATAGTAATTAGGACAGGCACATACCATAACAATCCAAGTGATTACAAAAATACATACTAAAGAATAATTCGGAAGTATGAAATAGCTACGATATGGTGAAATTGGTGAATGTATAAAACGAGTAAAGGAAACCTGGCAATGGTGTCAACATATATCGGAATGCCCGATCCGCAATCATAAAATCCAGTGGTGACCAAACCGCAATGATGAAAGTAAGAACAATGATCATTCCTGCAGAAGCACTCGGGCCGTACACATTACCACTGAAGACCAGAGCCATGGCAAAGTTCATAAGGAAAAGGGAAAATGTCCATGTAAAAATCAATGCCAAAGTATTTTGGACGAGAAACCGATAAATCCACAGATCCAATGAGGAATCATGGTGAAGCTGTTCCGTATTAGTTGACAAGCTATACGTGTAAATGTACAACAATGATATATATTATGTAAATACCTTTCGAATTTCATGCTACATTTCCTCACATTATCCGCTATATCTTTGGAAACAAATCGCACACACGTAAGAAAGCATCTACTTGAAAGTTAAACGGCTTTAAAGTTTTTCACACATGAATGTCAATCCAAATAGAAGAAAGAGCCGTCTTTGCATTGGAAAACATATAAATTTGTTCGGCTCAAGAAGAAACATGTGCATTTCAAATCTAACATTACCCTTTAATCTCTCCAACTTTAAATTGCTTTCCCGAGTATTGTCAAAGTTTGTAGCTTGTGCCAAGACGCTTTCTCATGAGGAACGCTTTTTTTTACTTGGATTTAATAATTAACAGACCCACGAGTAATTTTCAAAGATGTAGAGAATTAAGAGCATGAAGCATATTTCAAGCGGATTATATGGCACTTAATGAGACCACCAAGCCAGTAGTTCTACACGTCATAGCTCTTAGGTGTAAATATGTACATACAAAAGCAAATTCTTACTTGAATGAAAATTTCACAAGACTTATTAAACTTGTACAAGCAGCAAAGAAAAGAAGAACTGTGCTTCCTGTAATAATTAATAATGGAGAATTTTTACACACAAATACGAGAAATGTTTGTTATTATAGTAAAGAGAAAGCTTTTTCATATACTGATTGTTGCTACCATACATAAGTATAAATAATCTTACCAATCCATTCCCCTTTATTCCAAAGAAAAGCCCATGAAAAATAAAAGATGAAAGTAAAGTTACTGAGAATAGAAACTATGGCGCAGAAAATAGTAGGATTATTATACAACCTCCCTTCCCGGCTCGTTCGGAAAATATTTAGGAGGACTGAAAGAAGAATAAAAAATAAGATTAAAAGATAAATATTTTTTCGAGCAAAACTCTTCAAGAGAATATCTATGTAAATATTTAAAGGTTGAGAATATTGTAAACATCAACGTGCGGAAAGACTCACGGTAAACAAGGGTTCCCGTCATCAGCACATACATGAAAGCATGCATAAGGAATCCCCACTGATTTCCAATAAACTGAACGGAACAGGAACATGAATCATTATTGGTAGCATCCGACCAGTTATAATTACATTGTGACATTTCCTCCCAAAGTTCACCATCTTCCTCAAGGTCTTCTCTTAAATCTACACACGTGTCATTTTATTTTTAATAACTTTTCTTCCCACAAAAAAAATACCTCTTCAAAATCCCATCAACTGATAAACAACGACCTACGTACGGATTCTATACACTCTTATATTATTATGCACCTATACCTCTACCAAAATATAGTAAGTAAATATATTTCTTGTAGTACCTTGGTAAGGAATTCTAAAAATTGAACAAGTAATTACAGTTGCCAGGAAAACAACGGCGAGCAAAACCAATGAACCTAGCAATATTAAATTTGAGGATTCTCGTTGACGCATTGTCCCTTCCCACGCTCAGGACTTTCTCACAGACAGTACTTAATTAAACTTCCAAGGTATGGTAAAAGTGAATGTGAATGGTTATGTGGGTGAAAGTGGAAATTATTATTTGAATAATATTTTCAATCTTCCAAAATTTTTAGTATCACTGTCACTGACAATGTAAATTTGTCTTAATTATCTTTTTGTTTCGCAAAAGAAAATACACAGGATGGAGCTGAGAAGGGAGAAAAAGAGAAACAGCCTTGTCACTGAAGTCTAATGCTATAGAATCATGGTGCAAATTAGCTTCCAGAGATAAAAATAATGTTAAATCAATAGCTCGCGTCGAGGTTAAAGAATGCTAGATATAAAGATTATAGACCTAGGAATTCCATACTGTTATATATTATAACCGTCGTATCGCGCAAGGTTGATAGCTATATGGTCCTATATAAAGTAACCTAATTAATACTCACAAAATATAGTTCAATGTTTTTCATATTTACATTTATTTGACTAACCAGATTTCACCTCTTTACCAATGCCTATACTGTACACAGATACAAGTACCATTGATTGCTATACAATAACTGGAGGTAGATATTTATATGCGTAAATAAGATATTTTCCTAGTTGAATATCCTCACTATAGAATGTATAGGTGATGGATATTCGGAGTTCCACCCTCACAATTTCTACTACATTTAACAGGTATACAAATGTATAGTCAAATATACGATATATTAATTATTATGTATTTATAAATATTTATATGTTAATTATATATATTTCAGAAAGACGGAAGATATGATTTGTATATTATGGTTTTGAAAAGTGATAAAACCAGTTATAAGTGATTCATCATGGTGACACATATAATAAGAGTTTAAATGATAGTGACGAAAGCGATGCATTGTGCATGTAAAGTAAAGCTTTTTATAGATAGATTTTGCTCACTCAGTCCCTTTATAATATTTGACAGTCTACACACACAAGTTTTTGTGCCTCACCTCATTGTCAGCGCTCTCAAATTACAGGCAACACTTGGAAAAGGCTTGGATTCTATTTACATGACAATATCTGTATCAGTCCAGATATTGGTTTTCCCTCACTGTAGAATACCCTGCTGAAAGACAGAGGTGTGTGTCGGATAAAGGTTATTTTCCAACGTTAATTTTTTCTTGTGCGTGTGTAACAGTAACAGAATTAGTCGATCAAATTTGTAAAAAGTGGCACACTTACTCTCATCCACTAAGCAAAAACAATGCAAGTTGTTTTGAAATCAAGAGTGAGTATATTTACATGCATTAAATTACATAGTTTGAATGAGTAGAGCTGGTATGAAGATTTTTTTGGGAGGAATTTCAAATTTTATGACGACACGTTATTCACAATAAAATAAAAATTACAGAATGTGGAAGGTTTCCATTAGTTGGTATTTTGGTAAAGACGTTCCTAATGGTGACACATTTGAACGCCAACTCGTTATCGGAGACACTAATCGAGGCCAATCAATGATTTGTGACGATGATATGATTACTTCTTGATGAAATGACCCACCCCTAAAAACTATTACAACTATGAATAACTTTTGAGCATTGAGAAGGAATTCCCAGGGAAAAGTTTAGTTTTTGTGTGCATTAAAATACCTGATTTTTACATTGACAGTCGAATATACAAGTAGCCAGTTAAACTTCGATTCCTCCATTTTTTCATTTATATTTTGACTTCATTTGAGTTTTGTCATGAGAAACTTTAAAATTAGTTTTAAAAATTAGAAAATGGGGATTGAAGGAATCTATAGATCTTTTCTAAAGGGATAGAAGTTCGCTTGAATGAATTACTAAATTCTTTCACAACGGGGAAATTTTTCAATTTTTCTAGTCATGAATTTGAGGATGAAGGTTGGGATTAATAAAAGGAAAAAAGGAGTCGATATTATTTTAGTTCTCGCTATTATGCATATTATTACCAGAAGAGCAAACAGATAAACAAGGTAGAAATAAAGCATAGCACTTAAAGCATTTAGCAATGTCATTGCCTGAAGTCCTACGGATTTGCCGCTACATTAGATTACTTCAATTCTCCAAATTCCTGGAGATTGGCAATGTTTTGGTAATTGTAGATTGGCAATGTAAAAACAGGCTGTATACGATTTCTGGGGGCTCACTTGCTCGCTTGTGCAGTCAATCCTACAAAGTTTGTAAGAGTACAAGTAATAATACGCTACAGGCAGACACAGATTTCATAGCTGCAAAAATGTATGCTTGCACATGATGTTTTTAAATTCATCTCAATGTTTACGGTTTAGATATACAGTAAAATCTATTTACACCATTGAACAAGATTTTTCTACAGATTTTTCAGTCACACCAACTTGTAGGTATCGCACTATAAGTTTTACAACTTATGTACACAGCACAGCAATTATGCTGTACTGCTGTACATTACCGTATGCAATTGGTGCAAGATGCATGGAACAACAAATATGGGACGGAAACGTACCTCTAAAGCTACTCTGCTGCGTTTCCAATACGAATCCAGGTGGAATACATCTGTTTTCCCCATGCGTACGACACATTATTGGTTCCGGGAAATAATTACAGAGTGTGCAGTTTATGTGAAGTTTAATGTAATTCTTACTTGCAGCAAACAATTTCACACGTTCGATCTCCTAGCGTGGTCCCACCCATGTGTAGGATGATTATCAGAAAATACGATAGCGATAATTGATACAGTCTGGGCGAAAATGGAGCTGTTTTTAGAAGAAATTTGCATTTTCAACTTAAATTGCAAAAATTTGAAAGCAACATTAATAAGTAAAAAATTAAGTCATTAGTACTAGTTATCGTTTATAGCGGATTTTGTGCAACATATGTATTCACAAATTTCTACTGATGAACCGCTAATACAGTAATTGCTCTAAGACTCCAAGACCTTGGTAGACCAATTCATGAGAGGAACACATACTATACATATACAAAGTGAACATATACTATACATGACACACTTAGGCGCAGGTAAAAATATCTAGATATATTGAACAAATGGTTGTAATCAGAAAACTATAAAAAACGTGTATTTTTAAATTTAATAATACATGCCTACCAAGTTGTGGGGCATGGAAATAATTTGTAGGCCATAAATTAGACTTTAAAAAGTTTCATGTCCATCGACTCCCCTTGTAATTTCCTTAAGAATCCTAGCAATTAAAACTTGGGCTGGATTTAAAACAGGAATGCATGTGTATACACGCATAGTTAGTAGTACTAACTTAGTACATATTTGTAAAAACCAATAAATTACCCAAGAATGACATGTTTAAGACAGAGTTCTTTTTATGTTCGCATTTTAGTTAATTATTAGCTTTAGTTTGAATGAAAAGCACTTCGTATAGAGCACTAGAGCAGTATTGGCATAGTCTCTCTGCGTATATCCGTACACATATATGCAAAGTGAAAAAAATTAAAAAGCTTATACCCTAAATATATATATATATATATATATAATATCTTGAGACGTGAGGAACTTCGGTGTAACTAATTTCATACTTCGTCATACGTCAGTAGTTACAAATGTATTTACAAGAATCTTTGGATATTAACCCCTTGGTTATACTATTCCCAATCCCTTGTGAAACACGCAGATAAATAATTGAAGTGTGCAAAATAAAATGCGGTAAAAGTATTAAAAAATCGTACTGTGTTGCGGATGAGAGTAACCGGGAGGGGAGCATATATTCATTGCTAAAAATAATATTCTTCAACCGTCTGTACAAGAAAGCATAAAGTAGTTTCTAGTTTCATTTGGAAATTAAGCGTCAGCTAAGCTCGCTTTTTCATGTAGCTCTGAGCAAGGATTTGAAGTGTAGTTGAGTAAATTCAGAGAAAGTCACTATGCATGTATATTATGTAAGTATTGTACACACACAGAATTGATCCTCCTAACTTTTTATTCGTCAACTTTAATAGATATTATACAGACAGTAGAAGTTAGCTTATTATGAAAGGAGTAATTTTACTCCAAGCCACACAATTCTTACAACGAATCGGGATTGAAGTTTAATTTTTGGTTAGTTGGCAAGAGAGAGGAATTGTGCAGTCATAATGTTCTATGACTTCTATACACATAAGACGTGAACAGTTATCATCTCATCAATTCAAGAAAAAACTTTAAGTTTACTTAGCCTTGAGAAACGTTTGACTTTGTAAGTTGGTTTGTCAGACTCTCAGTATATAGCTTATATCTTTGGACGCCTTCCATGTCGCGTGTTTCAGAGGATACTTTAAAAAAATGTGTTACTTTGTGTCATAAAATGAACCACGTATTGTAACTTTGCAAGTAGCCGATTATAATTTATGAGAGTGCTGGGCGTTTTACCACTACAAATCTTTAGTTTCCCCTTAAAATTGATGTGCGACAAATACCAGAAAATCTTCAACTCCATTTTCTAAGGATAAGGCTTTCGAGTATTATTTTTAGCAGGCATTAGTTACGCAAAAAAAGGTAAATTAGGGGTAAATAAAAAACTGTTGTCAAATTGGGCAGATTGAAAAAAACGTCCTTGACCTTAATATATTTTCTCTCTTTTCATATTTGTGTGGAACCGAATTGCACGTATGGAAAAGAATTTAAAAGGCAGACAGAAAATAATTTTTTAAATGCAGGAAAACGCTAGCTTCATATGATTGCATTTTCAAATAGATACGTATGTGGTAGTCAGTATATAAACTATATGCAACGCAATTTTCTTGCCTCTACAGAATTTGGTTTTTAAAAACAACTATTTGATTTCGTACAATTAATATGGTATAGGCCCTTTACTAATAGTAAGTAAGTCACTCGTCGTTTTAATGTTTAACATTTACTTTAAGTATAGTAGCCATTTTGTTGTAAGCGAGTGGGAACTATTCGATCTGGCAACTCACAATCAGTTAGTACAAATAGTCAAATACATATTGAGCCTGTAGTGGCTGTAGTACTGGTACTTGTCATGGGAATTCGCCTTGAAGGCTTAGCAACCAAAGTGAGTTTCTGGATCATGTATAAAAGGAGATAAATAGCATGTATGCTAACTACACGGAGAGTATTTGCAGCTGTAATGGTAAAATTATGCGGTGAGGTGAAGTGAAGAGTCTGTGGAAAAATGCACGATTGAAACCGTAGTAATGAAAATATTATTTTACGGACAACATTAGGAAAAACACCGTATTTACCTTGGGAAAAAGTAATACAGGATCTTTAAATACCCTCCTGATTCCCTGGTCTCCAGGTCATAGTAATTCAGACTTGAGACACACCTTCGTCCGTAATGCAACAAAATCAAATCAACCTACTTGCAAAGAAGTATGTTTTACTCAATCCTATGGCGAATCATCAGAATTTGAAAATCATGTTGTTCAGCATAAGTTTATTGATGTCAGTGTAATTAACTGTAAGTTGATGCACTCAAATTTTACAGGTAAAGCATTTCCCTGAGATTGGAGCTGGTATGTACTACATGGTAAGAAAAAAAATCGTAGAAAATATTGGCAAGCGTTTGAAGTTTCCATTATTTGTGACTACTAAATTGTGTAAATAAAAACTAAAAAATCGAACTTTTAATCAAGAACGCAATATTCATTTGCGCAAAATTTGCTAATAGACTGAATGAAGAGAATGATTAAATCAAGAGAGGATGGAGACAGATTTTTTGAAAGTGCGAAATTCGTTACTATTCCTGCACCCAGTAGTATGTTGAATGTTGATGGCTTGAAAATATTTTGGATGCTGGCCAATCCATACACGAATCTCGATTAACTATATTGATACAAGCCTATATATAGCTACCTACAAGTATGGAAGGGTTCCAGAACTGAAAAGGTGAAAAGTGTAATGTGAAAATTCGCAGATTTCAAAGTTATTCTTGTGCTAAAATATAATTTGACATTTTTCCCAGTAAGACATCATCTGTTTAGAGTCATCAATACTACTCACCTGTTTCAAGAAAATACAATAATAATGACTGTAAAAATATCTTCACCAGTTTCACTGGTTCCTGCACAGTAAATAAAATCGGTGCATTGAAGGTGCAGTATATATATTGCAGTGTATATACAGACTGAATCAGAATATGAACTTAATAGTGCATGAAGTCTCTATAATAATTACTATACCGAATGTCATCAAGCGTTGATGAATTAAATCAATATTACACAGCATCTTATAACGTAAAGCAATTACTAATATTTTGCTATTTCCGTAAATACATGGGATAAACATTGTCGTGATTTTGATTTATTTAAGACAGGTGGCGTGTTGACAGAGAGAAGCTGTGAGTGTCACGGTAAGACATCTCACAATCACGACCGAGTTTTTCAAGAGTGGTATGTTCTGCTTCGCTTAATATAGTGATGTGTAAGTAACGCCACCCTGCAAGTCTTTACAGCAGGAGATGTGTTTGACAGATTGACGCCAGCCAGTGCTATGGCAGTTGTCAAGATTTGTTTAAAGGTTTGGAGATCTCTGAAATACATTACTTAAATGGCGAAGAATAATATTTGATTTTTGAAGAGCATTTTGATTCAAGAAAAATTTAATGGCCACCTCTCAATGAATTATTGACATAGGAAATTCTGGTTTTGCAATTCCCTATGCAAATTACAATTAAATTAAATAAAGCCATTTTAAAGCCGGAAGTTCGGATTTATTGTCAGTTTTGAATAAGCACGTTAACTCTATTGCACACATTAAAACAGTTTGTTTAAAAACAAAATAAAACATTCATCAGCCGTAGCGTTCTCTGAATTTAGAGGAGACCACAAATGTGCTAAAATGTTTATTATAATAATAATTATTATTAAAGCTAACTTTAGTAAAGCTGTAAATCATTCCAACGCACAGAAAGTAACAATGGAAGTGTTTTCGTGTTCTTCAACAGATTTACCTTGCGTTAGTTTCGATGTCTGAAACTGGGGGCACATATCATATATAGATCATGAATTGGGGGAGGATGTCGCATCAACAGCCTAAACTTAGCAAATATTTATTATTTTTGTAAATATTTTGAGGGTATTACGGCCCCGTATGACATAGCCCCAATTTCTCTGTCTGTCTACCCCTACCCTACCCATCATATGTACCTACGCCTCGGATAATACCCTTGGAATCACGTAAGAAGTCGATTTAAAAAAAAATAAAAAGCGACTGCATTGTTTTTTATTGGAATACCCTACATCACAACTTTTTGGAAGACAAAAGTTGAAGGAAGACATGGTTACTTTTGTACTAGCAAACCTCAGATTATTTACACCTAGGGTTGGTATATATATGGTCTATTGAACGAGTGTGGGAATGCTTCTCAATTACTACTTGGGCATGGAAATTTGAGTTCTTAATCAGGGTTCAAGGTTTCCAAAGCAGAGGTATTTAATGTAAGTATAATCATCAATCCCATGTCTGGAACCTTCACGTCCCATTCCGGACTCTTTGACTCCGCCAAATGCTGAAAACATTGATGACAGTAACACTTGAATAATTTTATAAACTATGAATCAATAACACATGAAATATGAAATAAATAATTAACAGATTTAGAGAAAATATATGGTATAAGTCAGGTTAGGGTAGGAAATCTTTGTTTTTACCTGCTTCAGCTGTCGAGATAAGACCTTCGTTTATGCCAACCTACAACAAACAAAGGTAACGGTGTTATTATGATGTCACCATAAGTGGACACAATTAAATTTGTTAATGTTCAAATAAAACCATTATACCATCCCGTATTCTAGATCCTTCGACACACGCCAGATCTGCGCAATATCATTGGAGAAAAAATAGCTGGCCAAACCTGTTAAAATATCAAACAAAAAATTTGGTTAAAAGAAAAATGTCGTACCACAGTTTTACATAAAACGCACCATTCGAAAATTTAACTTACCAGTAGAGGAGTCATTAGCTTTTTGTATCACTTCCTGTTCTGTTTTAAAACTGTGTATACAAAAAAATAATGAAAAAAAAATAGTTCTGTATTAGCATTAAAGATTTAAAGACAAAAAGTCCACATCTTACGTCTGCCCCGCATTATTAAAATCATTATAACCAATATATATACCTCATAACCGTAGCCACTGGACCAAATATTTCAGCCGAGTAAATTTGCATTGTTGGATTTAGGTTTGACAGAAGAGTAGGTTGGTAAAACAATTTCCCCAATGAATGAGGAGATCCGCCAACAAGTGCAGTTGCTCCCTTGGATAAAGCATCGTCTACTAGAGATGCGACCTGAGATATCAATCCTTCTGCTGTTACCATTTATGCCATGATTATTTATAATTATGCATGCAGAAACTTCAAGTTACCAGAAATTTACCTTTGTAAGCTGCGCTTGATTAATAAGCGGTCCGACGTTAGTATTCGCATTCAAACCACTGCCGACGACAAATCCAGATATAGCATTTTTCAGTTTGGAAGTAAATTCTTCCTGAATGCTTTCATGCGCAAAAATTCGATTGCAGGCAACGCATGTTTGTCCAGCATTTCGAAACTTCGCAGCTGTTACAGCGCTAACTGCTTTGTCAATGTCAGCCGATTCAAAAATAATAAACGGAGCATTGCCCCCTAGTTCCAATCCAATTCTTTTGATACCTCCGGCACATTGCTTGTACAGTATTTTCCCAACTGCCGTTGAACCTACAGTGAAAGTGCGGATTATGTCATTTGCGTTTATGTGATAAGAAATAATTGAACAATAAAAACATTCACAGAGGTATTCATGCTTACCCGTAAAGGAAATTCCAGCAATTAATGGACTGGTGCACAACTTCAAACCAACAGCTGCAGCGTTTTGGCGACCTGAGGTGACTACATTAATGACACCGTCAGGAAGTCCTGCTTCTTTCCCCAGCGCAGCGAATTCCAGAGCTGAAAGTGGTGTATCTTCAGCTGGTTTAATTACTACGGTACATCCACTTGCAAGTGCCGCTGAAACATTTTAGATTACATTGTTCAAAACAATTGAATCATAATTGTGTCAGAAGATATGGCGTAAATAGTTATAAAGTTTTGATCTAATGAGCACGAAATTTTTCGCACCGGATGCTTTCCTCGCTATCATTGCCATAGGAAAATTCCACTACAAAAATACAAAAGATGTAGGTACAGATTAAGAGTTATTAAAACTGGTCTTTATCAACTTAATCTCATAACTCACAGGAGTTAACATTCCAACAACACCAATAGGTTGGCGAATAAGCAGCATTTCCTTTGTCTTGACCGGACTTGAGAGAACTTCTCCCTAAAACATAGAAGATTTATTCACCAAGAGTTCTTCGAGTCCTATAGCCAATTTATACCTACAAAGTTCTGGACAGCTTTACATGTATCCGTTTGGCCTCCTCCGAGTAAAACTCAACATAATCCGAACTGTAAATAATTTCTCCTACAGACTCCTTGATTGGTTTTCCACTCTCTCGCGTCATGATTTCTGCCAGCTCGTTCTGTTTAGCAATTATCAATTCATACCATTTCCGAAGAATTTTCCCTCTTTCTTTGCCAGTTGTTTTTTTCCAAGTCTTGAAAGCTTCCGACGCTGCTTGTATGGCTACCTCAGTGTCATGCTCATCCATATCTGGTACTGAT
The DNA here is from genome assembly GCA_034693705.1 of Spatulosminthurus flaviceps. Classification (NCBI taxonomy): domain Eukaryota; kingdom Metazoa; phylum Arthropoda; class Collembola; order Symphypleona; family Sminthuridae; genus Spatulosminthurus; species Spatulosminthurus flaviceps. The sequence continues at coordinate 11,871 of JAQFXU010000632.1, read as the reverse complement.
GTTATCAATTCATTCGTTGCTGGCTGTTCATATTCATAACATTCATATTCCCTCATAATACAATTTATTATCCAGGCCCCTTAGTATTAACAAACTATGGATTCAAATCTCACATCTGTCACAGTAAAAGTGTTCTGAGACTTTGCTGTCACCCACTCGCCATTTATGAACCCTTGATTACGTAGCTTGAATAAAGGTGCAGTAGTAGACATCCCTCTCGTGATCTTAAATTGAAAAATGTACATACAATTAGTAAAAACATAACACCAAGACTAAAATTCTATGTTTAAGCAAAATAGAATTCATTCCAAAATTTTACAATTTTTCCCATGCCAAAAAACTTACTTGCACAAGTTTCAATATATTTACCAACTTGTTCAGAGTAAGTGTCGAAGCCATGGTGTCCCACCACTCCTTTCCTTACTTATAACGGGGTAAAAGTTTGGCTTGTGTACTTATACCCAATAGTTACTACTTTTTTCATTATAAAAACACAATTAACGAACAATTATTACTGCTTTTAAAACAAAATTCACATGTAAGCGAACAAGCGAAGATTTGCATAAGAAGATCAAGCCTCATAAATTATTTCCACAAAATCACAAACATTTCGATTTTTTCAGATTTTGACTTCTATATGCTTAAGTGTAAGTAGTTACTTACCACGCTGTAATTATTATTTATAATTGTTATGTACAAAATTCCTGTTGAGCTGATCTACAAAATATATGCTTGGTAAACTTGGACTAGTGTTACTGTTAGTTTTGACTGTGATATGCTTGGTAAAAATAAAAAATTATACAAGAAATTATTTAATCGATTTTGTGTTATTATTGATGTTTGCTTTTCAATTGATTCCGTTTTCCCGCTACCGTACCTCAGTCCTTGTGCCTACAAGAGTTGTTGCTTGCGGAAGAGATCTACGAATCCGACTAACGAACGAGGTTGGAAGTGACATCAAGGTACAGCATCATAAAGAGTAAACTACCGCTTGACCAACGAGTCTTATCGAAGTTAATACATTTTGCATACAGATCACCCATTCGTTTGTGAATGGATCAATTAATTAAGTACTTACTGTAAAGTGCACTGGATTGATGTTGAAGGTCGATTCTTTCGTTTCTGTCGTTCAATGTAATATGGTGTCGCTCTACATATAAATTAAATGCTAAAATTTACTCTATGCAGCGGCTTCATCGCCGCAGTACTCATGGAATATGGTATTAAATTTAGAGGACAGAGGAATTCATTTTTGGCAAGCATATTTACATATCGAATATCGATACTTAAATGTGCTCTCCTAGCAATAACTTTGCCTAGGTTTCGACTTACCTATATGTTTGGTTATATTTTAGGATTATGAACATAAGTATTGGTTCCGAAACGACATTAAATAATAACTTACTAGAATTCATGCTAACATTTGTAGAGCAGAAGCTGACATCAAGTGAGTTTTTATTGAAGTTCTAACATTGTGATTCAATGATACAATGGAACAATACAAATATTACAAATAAATTTCAAGAGAAACTGTTTTAATTATGAAGATCTACGTCACCTATACACGCTAATTATAAGAGGTCTTTGTTTCAATGAGTACTGAGATGCAAAATACACATCAATACTTTTGGTGAATGAGGATGGAGAGAGTTTACAGTAGCCTAGATTTGAATCTTATCAATAACACCTATAGTTATCTCTGTAATTATTACTGAAACAATTTGCGCACTGCATGCACATACTAACCACAACTTCTTTCGAAAAGAAGTCCTTTTCTGAACGGTTACAAGTACATCTTTATGGAAAAAACAAAAAAGCAAAAGAAATAATTGGGAAGCAGACACAGCAATTTTCCCCGAGTAGCATACAATCAATCCAAGACCAACCACTAACTCTTAAAATTCTCTGACGTTGTTACAAACACGTTCACTTCACTCATAAATAAAAATAGTTACATAATTGAACTAAAATAACTCATGTTAGTAATTGCTAAAAACTTTTCAGTGAAGAGCTTATAAAACTATGATTGATATTGAACCCATGAAAATTATGGGACAACAGCAAGAGAATTATTACTTCTTGAACTCACACAAGTCTTAACGTACTTAATTGTTTGAAGGTAATAAGTACTAAATACTAAGCAAATAACACTGTGATATTACATATTTCAATAAACGACGTATTGCTAACTAGATTTTTTCAACCCACTCTTTAGTATAAAACTTTCCAAAAATATAATTATATCCTTGCCTGCAAACCTGCCCACGAAGTCCTTTAGTCTAGCATAATATGTATTCTTCCTTGAAAAATCAGTGAAAACGAAATCAATGCATTTTGTCACAACTTTTGCTGTGGTAGTGTAAATACTCACTTACCCTCAAACCAATAAACCTTACAAGAATAGACTTAAATTCTACAAATAGGATAACAAGAAAACATTGGAAATTTCTAGCACAAAAATTTAGATTTAATCGTGACTTTTCATTGTCGAAAAAGAAAGAACTACATTATAGAGCTTGCAGAATCAACGAAATCGTGAAATGAGATGGACCACCGTCCTTTGTCTCATAACAGTCATCAAATTCCTTAACTCATTCTTCATCACGAACCGACGTTTCCGGTTACCAAAGTTCACCTTCCCTTTCCTTAGAGGGTACTTCGATTACTCGAGGCTTGTCAATAATTCTAGCTGTACGGTTTCCTTTCTCAACTATTCCGATAATCCAAGCCTGGTATCCTTCTTGCTTTTCAATGTCCTTACAATATGCGGCCGCTTGCTCACGAGGTAAACATATCAACAAGCCCCCTGTAGAGATTCAAGAATGTTCATCATCAATCAACCCTCAGACCACTGATTTAGATCACTAATACTCCGCGATACAGTTGCTTAAATACCTGAAGTTTCGGCTGACAAACCCTGGAGAAGTTGGAACATATTGCCACATGCTTTAGCTACAGCTGTCATTTTCGCAATAACAGGTAAGTTATGAATTACAAATGATACTTCAGCCTTTTGATTTTTCGCGAGGTTCTGAGCGTGTCCTAGAAGTCCGAATCCGGTTATGTCCGTTGCTCCATGGGCGTTATACTTGTGCATGAGTCTTGCAGCTAAATTAAATGATAAAATCTTTAGAGACTTTCAATGAATAACTATAAGTGATCACAAACAACTAAGTCAAATATCTATCTCTTTTATCTAAATTGTATTTTCCTCCTCAAATGTCCTTCACATCTGAGGATGTTATCCATTGGAAAACAGCGTCCAACACTGATTTGGATTAACAATAAAGTTTTAAATCAAATCACCATTTTTATTTAGTCTAGCCATTGAATCCATTGCTCGGTTGTATGCTTTTCTAACGTCTTCTTCACTCACTACCAATTTAATCCTATTCCATCGTTCTGGGATATCCAGCCACTGATGCGCATTTACAGCCACTTGGGTTCCTAAAGGCTTAGTAAGTACCAAGACATCGCCTGGAACAGCATGCTCTGGCCTGTTTGCATTAAAACGACTCATGAGTGCATTCTTTTTTATGTCAATTCAGGAGCATTAAAACAAAACTATTGTAAAGCTTACAAAATAATTTCAGGAGCTTGGCATATCGCGGAAGCAACTCCACCAATGGTTATCCAAGGATTGATAATAGTTTGGCCTCCCGTTACTACTGTACCAGCCTCCATTGCTGCATCCTACGCAGGCAACAATTGCACTGTCAAGCCTTTACCAACAATACTTAAGGTCTCATTCTATGGACATACTAAAAAATACCTTGAAACCTCTCAGCATAAGAGGCATAACAACATCCCTCTCTTTATCCGTTAATTTAGAGGAGACCGTCACAAGCATCAGCATGTTGTCGCATTCAATTACTCCCATCGCGTACAAATCACTGAGTACGTTAGCGCAAGCTATTTTACCTGAAAACATTTACCAGTCAACAAAATGAGAGCAAGAATCCTTCTTCAACACTCGAAACTAAAATCGATTCAGCTGTCGCAGCTCACCTTGCATGTATGGATCATCAACCAAAGGATAAAAAAAATCTGTGGTCTGAACTAAGCAAAGTCCGGCGTGTCGAAGAGGAGTAACGGAAGCATCCATTCCAATACCTAGTTACAAAACAAAGCTCGTGAATTAAGCTTTTTTCATCGAAATCCTGAATTATGACCTCTGCTTCTGATTCAAAAATAACTTACCAACTTTCGGTACACTCATGTTATTGTTCATGTACTGGCCGTGTTCATCTTGAGTGGAGCCCGACTCGTCATTGAGTCCCTCAAGGAGTCTCAGAAGAGTCTCCTGAGGGACTTTACACCCTCATCCTTTTAAATCAGCATATTTTGTGAGACGGAAAGTTGCGTCCAGTTCATGAGTAACTGGATCGAACGGCCGTCTAATGACTGAGACCGTGGCACCACTCAATTCCAACACGGCGGCCTCGGACAGATGACTATCTCCTCCCCCAGCAATAACCGTCCCTCCAATACCGTCTGCCATAGCTACACTTCACGGTCCAGTAATTCGCGCAAACCAACAAACAAAATATAAATATTTTAACTTTCCACTAAATAACATACAAAGCAAACAAGTCCATCAAGCAACATCCGTAAGTAAAACCTATTCTTACACCGTAAAGGCGTAAAACTAAACCGCCTTCAATGCCAACGCTACAGCATCAACACATCTTCCTTGTATACACACGCACCCCAGTTAACAGAACAGAAACCGCTTCTATTCCCTTTTCCCATAGTTATTTTACACTGAACTTGCTTTCAAAACTACCTTAAGAATTATGAAAACCCGTGCATGATCAAGTTCATACGCAGCTCTCTTAAACCAAAGACCTAATTAATATTCACAGAAGAATATAGCCGCCAAAACTTTTCCCCACATTTCCATCGATGATTTCTAAACTTACCGTCAAGTCAAATAATACAAGGTTCTTCACAACATTCCAATTACATGAAATTCATCACATTTCTCATTCTCCATGTCATCCAGGACCATCATAACCCTTTCATTAATCGTAGTGGTACACGAATCCTATATAATTAATCAGTTAAGCAATTTATAGCTTGCAGATTTCAGAACTGAGGAAAAAACTACGTTTACATCTATCCCCCATGGTATGGGAATATAAATGCAATTTTGTATCGCACACAGGCAGGTGATACATCATTACAAGACTCCCTCAAGAAAGACTACACATGAAGTACATATAAATACATATGACCCATGAGTTAATGTTATGTATATACATCCTAAGAGAAATGGATGCACAAACACTTCTGGCTTGGCTGCCCTGACCAACAAATTAATTTCGCTGTCGTAATAAAATGCCAAAATCAACAATTGAAAATTGAGGCACTAAAATTTTTATACTTATCTAAAAAAATTATTTGTAATTACCTGCAAAGTCAAAAGACGATGACAGTCCGTAAAAAGTTAAATTTCTCTAACCGGCTTCAGCCACTGCAGTTAATTCCTTTACCTAAAGCACAGTAATGGCGAGAGAAGAGTCATAGCCTTGCTCAACCCTTGAAATCAGCGTCACTCGTCCCAGTCCCTGATGCAGCCGGAAACCCCTGAACGAAGCTTTTTACCCATTCAATATACAAGGGGATTCGTTCATTTGCTTCCCGCCAACTTTAATTCATCTCTCTGTTGCCACTATTGCTTTGCGCGTTGCATGCTTGATTCATCCTCTTCCACCAAGCTTGTTCACCCCTACCGGTCCCAACACTGGCCCTATATGCATGGTCTGTGGTAGCACATTTTATTCGTGTATTAGCCTTGTGTCCTTCATTTACACTAGCATACATACTGAGAATTTCAAATTCCGTCATTTTTCTGTAGACGTTCATGCATATTTACTATTGTGCTGATTAGAGCGGAATTTATTATTAAGAATTTCCTGATTCTGTACTTATTACACATTGAGCGAATGAATATGCATGTAGATGTTGATTGTATTAATCGAAGGTCAGGGCATGGGTTAACTATAGGAATGTGGCCAAGTAGATGGACATTCTCACCATGTTGTAATAAACTAACAATAAGGATTCTAGGGAAGCCTTTCTTATAATATTAATACTACACAAATAATTACTGATTTATTGCCATGAAGTAATTCTTCCCGTTGTGTACACCGCTATGGCTTTAAATGTTTTTATTAACAATAAAGCTGGTTTCGCAGATAGGATTTTACCCTGCGATTCGCTTAGCAACTGGACTCTTGGAAACGAGTACAGGTGCTTACCTGTCAAGTAGGGATGAACTTTTTTAAAGAAAATCGCTTTAAATTAGCATAGTAATCCTGTTGTAGTGTCGAGAGTGAATGATGAATGCGACAGTGATTTCAGGTGGAAGTCGCTTAGCGACTGCTGCTAATTTGGGCTATGCGAAACCAGCTTAAGAATGTGTTCACGGTTTTAGTTGTAATCATATTTTTATGATATATCATTAATATATAATTATAATAAATTATATAATTATGTATAATAATCATATTATTAGATATATGACCTTAGCTATTCATAGAGGATTCATAAATTTATACGGAAAATAGAAGTAGATTTGGTTTGCCAAAAACAGAGAATACTATCATACCAATACCATACCTGTAAAGAGGAGGGATGACAGGGCCGAATATTGGTCAAATATTAGGACTGATTAACACAAAACTTAAGGTCAACAGTTACTTAATCACCTTCCGGGGAAACTTGTAAGGGTTAAATCGGCGAATTCAATTATGAATTAATTCAAGGACTTTTCGATTTTAAAGCATTAAAAATACCTCTGGTCCCGCGTCACCTGATGCAACCTAAGGTTAAAAACAGTTGTCCTCATTTCAGGTCTGGAAAATATGGGCACCCTAGAGGGATGCTTAAAATAGTTCATCATCATTTAAAAGATTAGTAATTCAAATTAAAATGATCAAACCTCCGAACTAAAACTATTTTTATCATAATATTATAGTTTCATTAGGCAAATACATACTGCTGAAGTGTCAGTCAAATTTTATTATTTCTTTCTCTTTGTGGCATCTGTAAAGGCAACCTTATACTGAAATTCAGGGAAGGAGAATGCACATAAAACAAAATTAAAGCGACGACCTTAATTAGAATCCCTTCTCTTTAGGAGTGCATATATATGTATCACATTTATGTGTGTAGATTTTGGTTATAAGATTTTTGGTAACAAATTACACACAATAGTGGAGGAAATGGGTCGGAAGGTTGGAGCCGAAGTAATGTTTCCTCTGGCAATAAAATAGATATACGATGTTGACGTATTTTTTCTTAACAAAGTTTGTCCCTTGTCGTTTAGGCTTGAGACATTACTGCTCCGTACCGGAGATGTATTATAATAAGGAATATTAAGCCGCTGGCATTCTGGAGAAGGATATAGCCACTGCTTTAGTTTTTGCTTGAGGCTCTGGATTAAGGTCACGGTTGATGGCGTCTCGTCTGTTGTTCATAATCAGTTTGTTTCCTTCGAGTTCTAACAATAATTTCACTCAACAATCTCGTGGAGCTAGTTTATGAGGCTTTTGATAAAAACGGTGTAAGAGAAATTAAGATACATGCCATGTGGTGTATCCCCGAAGATGAACTATCACTGAAATATCACTCCATTTTATTGCTGGCAGGAAAAATAAACAACGCGGAGACCACCAGTGAGGTCTATGAAAGTTATATCCAAAATATGGCTATAGTGGTGAGTCGAGGATATAATGCTTTACAAGTGTGGAAATGCTTTATTATTGACCCAAAATTTTATAACTAAAGTTTTGAATACAAAGGACAATAAATACAACCAGATCTTCATGTGAATGAAATGTGCAAGGTGGTGAGCAAAACTGAAACAAGAAACAAATAACTATTCTTTTAGCTCTTGGTGCGTGATCATTTATGGATGGAGGTAATATCCCCTGAAAGAAAAAACAAGTAAGAAAATTCAATTAGCAGAGTTTCTTTCGATGCTCTAAAAACATATTACTTAACAGGTCAATGCTTTCTTAAAACTTAACTTCCGAGAAAGAAAAAGAGGCACTTACGGAAGTTTCATTTTCATGAAAATGTGAGTCGTAAGCACGGAAACCAGAACACAAATAAATCCGACGGATGTCATGAGATAGAAGCCAAGACTACTATGGGATTTGTAAGTTCCTCCAGTATTGTGCGTCCGATATAGGATTATAAAACCTAATCCTCCGATGGTGAATAAAAAGCTTGACGCCAGCCCTTCTAAAATGTACTGACCGTTCACACGGTAGGGCATGAAGGCTACCTAGAGTTTACAAATTGTTCATTTTAAATTATTACAATCAAAACACTCCATAAACATAACCTTTAAACAACCAACATATAAAATCAATCAAATTCCTTTCAGCAGATTGCAGCTTTTTCTTCTTTTAAAAGGATCAGACGAAGAGTTGCATACAAAGTTTCCTTCCTTTTATTCTTTAACTAAACTATTACTTCCAGTAAAAATTAATTTCCGGTAGTTTATTTTCTGATTGTCATTCAATCCTCAATCATGATTCATAACAGTAAAACGTTTCTCAAAATCAGATGCTTTGCACAGCCCATCTCTTTATCCTTTGCCAGACAACAGGAACCTATAGGCGAGTCAAGCCACACTGGTCCCTGAGGCGGGGCTTCATGCGGCACTGAGGCTTAGCCGACACAATGCGTGAAGCCCCGCCTCAGGGACCAGTGTGGCTTGACTCGCCAGTACATACCATTGCATTGCTAAGGAGTCCAAACCAATGACCTTCCTTATAATAAGAACTTAGCTTGCTTTGTAACAATCACGAAGTAAAGCATACCTGGACAGTTTTGCTCATTCATGACTGCAGAAAACTATAACTTCTGAACTTATTTGCAAATATTTATTTGCTCAAATTCCTAACTAGGACGATACTATTTCTCCCACTTTAATATGGTAATAATAATAATGGGGTTTTATTTGCTAATTATTGTTTTACAGTTTTACACGCATACACAGTACAAGCACCTATATGGCTTACAAGTTAACATACATTACATACATCATACATTTCAAGCACAGGTATCAAGCACCGAAGATTGCTAACAATGTGGAGATAGACAATTTAGTTACACAATACATACTACAAGCCAATCGTACTACACACTAAGGAAAGGAAAGAGGAAGAAGCAGCATCTACTCAAGGCATTAAGCCGAGGACACCCAAAGAGGTTTAGGAATAGATTTATATGTGAAACGCCTGTAGCCAGGGCGAACCGTTCATGAACTGGGCAAGCGGGTCACCCATCCACTAGTTGGGGTCAATCCGAGGTTATATACCACATGGTGATCATGGATGTATTGTACATACAGTAGGAATTAGTTATTATACTTACTTTGTTTATTTGTGTCTTAATTAGACGCCGGTTGTGCAAATGAGAACCGAGATTGGAATTGCGTATCAATAAACTTGTTTGTGTAGTTTAGGCTGATGGGCTGCATGAAAGGAATAGTGTGGTTCATCACGAATATTAATTTACCATCCAAAAGGTTTTTTGTGATTATTAAAGAAATTGAGATTTTCTAATAGAAAAGAGCTTTTTCATGACAGCTCTGAATCAGGCAGAGGACTTCCATTGCTACGCTCGTTTTAATTGCCATTTTTTGACGCAATGTAAACCCTGCACACCATTTTCAAAACTAGGGGACATCCAGAATGACCAAAAAAATCTACGATGATTTTCGGGGTTTTGGAATTCAAAAATTCAAAATTTCGGTTTCATTTGCAAATCATGGAAGTCAAAATTTTTCGTGATTGTTCAAATTTGCAAGACTACATAAAAATATGAAAAAATAATAATTTGAGAAAATTGGGAAGGAAAAAAATTTCCATTGCTTGTACACACTAGTTTTATCATATTTTAATGCATTTTCAGTTTTCCCAAATTTGAGTAGGGCTTGACATTGAGTTCACGGACCATTTTTCCTAGTAAATTCATTTCTATTTCAATAATCTGAGTTAATAATTTAGTTTGCCTTGAAAAATTTTAAATCGTCAGCATATTAATCCAGGAGTTTTATACTCTTGTAGGGTACTACATTATTACACTAGGAAAGTAAGTTTACTTATAATTGTTCGCATTTTCAACTGTCAAAGCTCGACGCTCAAAGTTGTTTCTAAACATGAAGTTATGGGCTACTCTAGCAGTTTGATCCAACGCTGTACCCGCCGTACATTAGACAAACGAACACACGCTGAAGGTGCGGAGGGTCGTGAGGTCGGAAATGAAAATATTATTATAATATTCTATTTTTCACCGTATCTCGCTTATTGCAGAATCACATGCAGGAATAACAATAATAATTCATTCATTATGAATTTTTCTTAATAAGTTAAACCCACCTGCAGTCCGACGTGATGGCGATGAATGTAAACTACCACTAACGTCATTCAAAACTTAGGTGGCATCCTTAGAAAATTCTAACTGACGTCGAACATAAGCAAAACAAAACTTTCTGGATGTGTTAAACTCCATATTCATTGCAAATAGTAACCGGATGGAAAATTAGGGCAAAATTTCAAGGAGCACTGTTCATATGATGTGTAATTTAAAAAACATTTTTTTCATGGCTACGTGTCGGGAAACGTGATTTCCTCATTCATTTTCCACTAAAACTTTATTGAAGGCTCAGCTTTCTACCAATTGTGAATGATTTTTTCTTGCTACTCTTCTAGGCGAACATATTATAATAATCATACAGAGAATAGTGCGTATGACGGAGAAAAGGAGCATTTAAAAATTAGATTAGTGAAAAATTGGGATATCCAAATTATCTTATTTAATTAACATGACGGTAGGCACTTATGCGGAGAGTTCTATAAATGGCGCCTACCTACAAAATTTATTTTAATTTACTTGAAATTCTATTTAATGTTTGAAAATGTTTTTTATGTATTACCCCAATAACCATCTTTGATGGCTCTGAATTTCCTTTGGAGTATTTCTTATTTTGGTCTTATGACTAAAAATGGGAACTTTTCAAAACTAAACTAGGACTTTTATTTCATGTCAAATTGTGATGGAACAAAAGTTGGAATTGGATGTAAATAGTGGCCAAACCTAGTTGAAAAAAATTCATTACAAAAGTTTTAGCTCTATGGATTTCAAATTTTCAAATCAAAGGAAATTCCCACTTTGGCCACAGTTTCACATTTGAATTGGGAGAAAAGTTGAGTAGTTGTGAAAATCTGTGTGAAAAAGGATTTTGTGTATTAATTTAAATGCTGCAAGAATTATTTCTGTATAATCGTGGATAGTACGAGTGGAAGCGGTTTCATCCAAAATTTACCTGAAATTATGATTTATAAATTATAAAAGTGTTTTACAAGTTAAATTTTAAGTCTCATTTTCAGTAAATTTTGAGAATGAAATGGATATCGGTTTTTATACAGAATGAACATTATTCTGCTGCTCGTAATATTTTTATCTCACCTTTAGTATAAAAATATTTGACACAAGCTAATTTTTTCATATAATCTTTAATCAAGTGGTCACATGATCATCTTATTCGCTATAATTTTAAAAGAAAGATCTGTATTGCTAAAATTAGACGGCAGGGAAGAGGATTGCCAAAGATTGTTGTGTCCACTCAATTATTATTCGAAAACTATCATCCTAACATAAAATGAAATAAAGAAATGAAAAAACCCAAAATACATGTTTCATTCTCTTGAATGAGGATTTTTCATATTCATCCCTCACATGTCACACGTACACACTGACAATGGAACCTTTGTTCATGATCACCTCCGATTTCAATGAACCAGTACTCTTTGGAAAGCTCTTTCAGAGATCTTTCGAATGGGCATACCC